>JAQZBX010042699.1:0-21923 GCA_029593785.1 Cabassous unicinctus
CCCACACCTCCCACACCCTCCCACATAAACAACATCCTTCATTAGTGTGGCACGTTCATTGCAATTGAAAAACTCATCCTGGGGCTTTGCCACTGAGCATGGACCATAGTTCACACTGTAGTCTACACTCTCTCCCACACAGTTCTGCAGGTTATGGGAAGATATATAAAATGGCCCATATCTGTCATTGCAGTGTCATTCAGGGCGATTCCCAAGTCTTGAAAAAGCCCCCATATTACGCCTGTTTTTCCCTCTCCCTGCTCCCCCTCCAGTGGCCACTGCCTCCACGTCAATGTTGTAATTTCTTCTATTGCTAGAATCACAATATGTCTATAGTAGAATACCAGTAAGTCCACAGTTATTTCCCCAATCCTGAGGATTCTGGGATGGTGATGTCCACTCTGCCTCTAATTGAGAGGGGGCTTCGATCCCATACAGCCGATGGATGGGCCTCTCTTGCTTGCAGTTGTAGACTCTCTTGGTTCCTTGGTATGGTGGTTGTCCATCCTCACCTCCTTGTTAGTTGTTCTGGGTGAGTCCAATGAACTGGAGAGTAGGTGTGGCAACTCCGCTGAGGCTCAGGGCCCAGCCGGCACATGGGCAGCCCAAAGACTCCAGTCTCTTAGATGTACACCTACAAACTCCACCACCAAGTATAGGTGTAAATAGAAGGGACAGATGAGCCATGTGCAGGGAAGCCATAACTGAGTCCAACTCCAGTCTTAACTTTTACATGCAGTTTAAGCTTTTGGTAGAATTTGTATTCTAGTTTTCTATCCAAATTAAATACTATATTAAATATTTTAGATTAAGTTGTCACCATCTTACTTTAAGAAAAGCAATCTTGA
Organism: Cabassous unicinctus; assembly: GCA_029593785.1. Classification (NCBI taxonomy): domain Eukaryota; kingdom Metazoa; phylum Chordata; class Mammalia; order Cingulata; family Chlamyphoridae; genus Cabassous; species Cabassous unicinctus. Next base: position 849 of record JAQZBX010042699.1, read on the forward strand.
ATTCTGTGGATTAATGTTAATTAATGTCGTTTTTATTACACCATATTAAATCCTTTGTTCCCTCAATTCTATGAGTATCTGTCATAGGTGTGCCTTCTTGTGCTACATTTTCTTATATTTCCTCAAATCCTGTCCTTTAAGCAATGTGCCACCAGATGGGACCTCTCATTGATGAGAAGCTGGAAGATATCGACAGGTAAAAGAACACGTGCTGCTTGTGCGCGGTTGCCTTCTTCCTGGAAGTTCTCTGACCTGTGGTGGGATAGATCTGCTTTGCATTTTTAAAAAAAATATGCCAAGAGAAGCAATTCCAGTTCACTTGTTTTCTACCAGGTGTGTGGAATTACTCACCTCTGCTTTCTTGAGTGGCCGTTTAGTTGCCTTGACTATATCAGCCTCTCTTAAAAATAAGGGCTAACTGCTGTGCCCGTCTTTGTGAAAGTGGCCTTAGAGTTGCTGCAGGGGACCCTCTGTCACTGGGGAGCCTCAGTATTCCAAGGTGCCATTGAAAGAGTCTGCCCCACACCTAAAGAATTTTGGTGGCCTTGGGGCTAAAATAAAGAACGTTTTCTGTCACAAGGTTAGGTTCTTAAAGTCTGGTGTTACCACTTTAACTGTATTTGATATTTGGGTGTGTCTTGTTTAGAACATTGCATCATTTAAACAACTGTGTTTCAAATTAGTGTGTAATATTTCAGAAAACATTCAGAACTCTCAGAGCTTAATGTGAAAGTGATGGAGGCACTTTCATTGTATACCAAGTTAATGAATGAAGACCCCGTGTACTCCATGTACGCAAAGTTGCAGAATCCACAGTATTACGTGCAGTCACCCGGTATTGCTGGTTCTCAGGTAAGCTTTTAATTACTTAAGAATACCTCTCAAGTTCCCAACTACATTTTTCTAAAACATGAAGCCTTCTAAAAGTAATGTTAAGAATGAAAATAAAATTGAAAAGAATTTTCTGTTTAACAAGTACAGTGTAGAATAAACTGCTTATATATGTAGTTCTTTTTTTTTTTGTATTGCTTTTATATAGGGGTTCACATCAAAAATCACCCATTAAGCTTTTTTATTTAGAAATTTTTAAATTGAGTACAAGATATTTTGTCATACCCCAGGCTTATTGAATCCTAACTTTCAAGCAGCTCTATATTTCAAAGCTCTGATTCGTAGGTGATTATCAGATTAAGAACTGCAGTTTGTGTCTGAGTAGAATTTCTTATTACTGCTGAATTCTTTCTGCCTATCTACAGTTTAGAGATTTGTAGTGAGCTGCCTTAATCTGGAGTGTTTTCTTGTCCTTTCCATGAGAACAACACGCAACCTGGAGCCCTTTTTCCTCTGTCCACCGCAAACTCAGCCACTTCCGGGCAGAGGGAATCATTAGCCAAGCATGGCGCTTGACCCGTGAGAGTGGGTACAGGCGTGCTCCAGGCTTGCGCTTTGGTGGTCCCTGCCGAGTTGGGGGTGGAGACCTGGAGAGAGGAGGCCAAGGAAGCGTCTGCTCCGAGGTCTTAACACAGGCAGAAGAACTTCCACGTTGAACCAAAAGTGCACCCAGGGGCTGTTAAGGGCTGGTGTGGATTCCGGCAGCACCTGGCGCTTCGCCAAGGCCCAGGCAGGATGGCTGCTGCCTTCGCCCCCATGGCAGCGTGGTCATCGGCCCCCAGCACTGGCCTCTCGCAGTCCTTTCAAACCTGAGAAGCGGAAGGCTCTAACGAGTACCACAGAAGATCAGGATGTTTTGTGTTTTGTGTGTTTAAGGTTTTGGATAGTTAAGACTTAAATCTTCAGAGTTAAAGGGTACAGCCTGCTGCCTGGTTTTGTAAATAAAGTTTATTGGAGCACAGCCACACTTACCTGTTTACATATTGTCTGTATCTGCTTTCTGGACTGTGGAGTCGGTGGTGGTGGTATAAATTGTATCCATAGGTAAATGAGGCCTATTGACATAAAATGATGACTTCAGATACATTTCGTAAATATCCTTTAGGATTCCTTTTAGAGAGGTGCTTAAATTATCTATGTGGAAAGGAGATTATATTAGTATAACATTTCAAGATACGTTTCTTTACTGCTTCTGTATGGAGATAAACATAAGTTTAGCTAATGTTTACCTAAGAACAAAAACTATCAGAAGCCCACTTTACTGAAAAGTATTTTATGAAATACTTCTTGATAAAAGTAATTTTTTAAAAACTTACAATTCCAGAGATGTAATTGCTCTTTTTGCAATCAAATGCCTCCATAAAGAAAGTTTGATGTGCCTGTTAAAATTGTAGTAGAATTGGATTTTGTAAGAAAGCAGCTATTTCTTTTCTCACGTGTTTTACCATTAACCACTGTAGGTGTACCCGGGGCCTCCTCCGAGCAGTGCTTACCTGGTGGCGGGGAGCGCCCAGATGAGCCACCTCCAGAGCTACAGTCTTCCCCCTGAGCCGCTGCCTGCTCTCAGCCAAGGAGCTGTGCCTCCGTCTGCAAACCCAGCCCTTCCCAGTCAGCAGGCCCAGGCTTCTTACCCTAGGTAATCTGGTGATGACTGTTGTTTAGCATTTGTGCTGTGAAAACTGACCTGCCCATTCGTCCGTACATACAAATCAGTAAGAAGGTTGCAGGGTGGGTAGAGGGGTCCCCGTGGCCAGTGCTGGCCCGTTTGTGGTGAGGGGTGACAGGTTCCCTGGGACACTGCGACATTTCAGGCCTGGCAGCAAGCCATACTTTTCACCTACTTGCCAAACAGCTCTGTGATGTTTTGGCTGTTTTTTGTTGTTTTTTTTAAAATATATTTCTATCATAAGTTCTTTGTTTTTGTTTTTATTTGAGTCTATGATGATATTTGAAACTTGAATGAAACTAAATTTCATCACCGTACTTTATCATTTTTTCACAAATTTCATATAAAATCTATTTTTTTTTTTTATTGTTTTAGAATGTCTCAAAGATAAATATTTCCTTGTTTCTGCCCTACATTAGAATTTAGCTTGCATTACAGCAAGGTAGACCATGAGACATGAGAAGGCACAAGCAGCTCTACGTCCCTGTGGCTCCTGAAGCGCAAGTAGTTGGAGACAACAGGCCCCCAATTTTTTTTTTTCACTTACATGAGTACTCCCTGTCACGTAGTTGAGTGCTTGTTAATTACATAAATACCTTTTCTACTTCAGTGGGAATCTAAACTGAGGTCTTTCCCTTGAAGTGAATGACGTGCAGGCTTTGGAGAGTGTAGCAGCACGTATTCTAGACTGTGGTATATGCTCCCAGAAGTTTCTGGGTGCCGCGGCTCCATCTCTAGGACACTTTCCGTCAGTGCTGGAGCTGCCAGACCACTCCTCCACTGTCCCTGCTAGTACATACTCTCGGTCCTCAAAGAGCTGCACTTTGGAGATGCTTGGGGACGTCAGGCCTTCCTCTGTGGCCACGTCTGGGGCTCTCCAGGGACCTTAAGAAGGAGGATAAGGGACAGGCCTTCCCTCGCAGGTGATGTGGCTTGGGAGCAGCCTGGGCTGCAGCTCCTCTCTGTCCCAGGACTTTTTGGCAAAAATAAATGTCCTTATATGGAAAATGAGCAGCAGGGAAGGAGCAGCCATTCCCAGAAGAGCCCCCTGTCACTGGGCTGGTAGAGGTGGGTATTGTGGGGAGTCAGCCGCTGTTGGTGAGTTGTGTGGGGGCCCCTTAGAAACGCGAGTGCCAGCCAGAAGTCCCCATGTCCCTGTGCTCCTGTCACCTACTGCCCTGGCCACCGTGTTTCTGGGGGCACTGGGACCTGATCTTCCAGGTCTGGGCCTTGGGGATCGTCCTCGCAGATGGGGCGGCCAGGGGCTGGGCTCTGCCATGCTGTGCCCTGGGGCTGCTGCACGGGGGGCTGCTCGCTCTGCGCCTCTGCAGTGAGTGGCACAGGGCCACCTCTTACAAGGCACACGCTCACGTCAGCCCATGCTTTCTCGGAGGCGTTGAGCCTCTGCCTGGCCACTTCCTGGCTGTTCTTTAGTTCCTGGCTGAGCTGTCCACTGCACTTGGGAGCTTTCCTTGCCTCCAGCGCTTCCACAGCCCCCCTCGTGCTGTCCGAGAGCACCACGTTTGCTCTGCACACTGCGTGCTGTGGCGTGACCATCTTTCCTCCTGTTGGCATCACCGCTAAGCAGTATCTCTGCGATAGCACACGCCGTGTGATCTCCATTTCAGCCGTGCTCAAGGGCACACTTGAGTGGCGTTTTTCCATCCCCAGGGTGTGCTCCCTTCACCACCATCCATCGTCGGGACTTCTCCATCCCCCAACAGAAACCTCGTGTCCATTCCTCTCTCCATGTTGTTACGCTGTGTGCCTGTGCCGTCTGGAGGGCTGGAGCGAGTCTCTTTCACCTTTGCATCTTCATGCTGTAGCACAGGGTCTTCCTCTGCCCGGAACTCAGCTCGTGTTAGGTAAATAAATATCTATATTTCAATGATGGCAATTTCAGGTGCTGCAGTACGCCAGTGAGGTGTATGTTTTTATTCCTCGCAAGGGCTTCACGAAAGCTTTGAAGCAATTCTAACAAGGTATATAAATATGTAATATATAGTATGTGTGTATAAATATGTAAAAGCAAAGTGTGTATATGTGTGTACATATACATGTGTACCTATGTATGTATATACACACACACACGGGTTTTAAAATAGGGAAATGAGATATTGCCGGCAGAGTGAATGCAGGGCAACAAAACTGGAAGGAGGAGGGCTGTGTTGAAGCACACTCCTTAGAGGTGGACTGCACTTGATGCACACTTTCTAGCTGCAAGGCAAGGTCAGCAAGGATGATTTCTGATTTTCAGGAGGCAGGTTTTTAGTACTCCTGAATTCATGCCTAGGAGGCAGTTCCTACTCTTATATATCGTCTTGGTTTTGGAGTCAACTTTTCTGGCTGTCCTCCACCCAGTACAAATGTCGATAGTTGGGGAAGGCAGCCTTGCCACATTCTGTAAGCCTGTGTCTCACACGAGCGGCAGTGAGAGTGCCAAGAGGCTCGCGTATTTATTTGTCTATGATTTCTGTTTTCTTCTGTTAAGCAGATGTTTATTGAGCATTTAGTCTGTGCCAGACACCGTTCTAGACCATTGGCAGACAATTTAGTTCCTTAGCCTCAAGGAGCTTACTGGCTAGCAGGGGGAAGCATGCAAAAAAATGTAATTTATTACATGGTATTAATCACAATAGAGTCACTTGTGGTATGATTTGGGAACCTCAGGGACCAGGGAAGAATTGCAAGAAAATATACTTGAGCTGTGTTATTCTTACCTGGAGAAGAAAAGTCAAGGATATTTTCATCATAAGCAAAGGCATGGCAGCACGGGCAGGCATGGCACCTGTGGACTAAGGGGTCCAGGACTGCAGAGCCTGGGTCTGGTGTTGAGGCTGAGAAAGCCCCCAAAAGGCTTTTCGTGCGGTGGGAACCATGGATGAGAAGCAGGGAGAGCATGTGTAACGGGCAGGTGACAGTGAGTATAACTGCACATGGAGAGCTGAGGCGGGGGAGGAGTCAGGAGACAAGCAGGTGACTGTTGGGGGCAGGTGGGGAGGGATGTGCTGCAGGGCTGGCAGTGGGGTGGGTGGCAGAGCTTTGCTGTGGGATCAGGGACAGAGCCAGGTGGGGTGCTCCCAGCTCACGTCACCTGTCCGTGATGGCCTGTGGAGGCGGTGCCGAGAGGGGCCTGGCGTCCCACTCAGCTGAGGTGCACCAGCAGGCCATCTGTCTCCAGAGCTGGCACTGAGTCCCTACACCGTCTTGCATACCATGGCCCTGGTTGATGTACATAGTGGTGTGACATTGGACTTCCGGTGTGCAGCTTTATATCTCACAGCGCAGCACATGGATTTAGAGTGGAGGATGCGCTTCAGGGTTCCCTTCTTCATCCCAGCAGTTGGTGGAAGGTGGCACTAGACTTTTGTCCATTATAATAGCACATTGGTTTAATTTGTGCAAAGTATGAGAGCACTGAATTTACAACAATTGATATATAAACAATAAAGCATTGGAGGAAAGAAGTTAGAAATAAGTAGATAGGCAATATTTGAAAATTTGGGACAATTGTCTATTATGTAACATGTTTTAAATTTTTACTGGAAATGTTGGGAAATCTATCAATGTTAAAGGATTTAGTATTTCTCTTTGTAGGTAACCTGGGGTCTTGCACGTAGTAGAGACTCAGGTGTTAGGCTGGAAATTGGAGAGAGGCAGTGAGGGTGGTGCCTGGAGAGAGAGCTGCTGGTAGGCAGGCTTCTGTGGGGTTGCACATAGGCCTGGCAGCTGAGGAAGGGGCCGTGTGTGTAGAGCTGCTAAGCACGCTGGCATGGAAGGTCTTTCAGCTTTTTCTACGTTTTCAGGGTAATAAGAGATGCGAGTTACCAGGCTTTCCTCTCCACCAAAACTGCCCTGGTCAGGGCTGTGGGGTTCCTTCTGGCAGAGCCATTGTCTGTTCCCAGTGGTCCTCTCCTCCACTTGGCAGCCGGCCGTGCCCCCTCCTCCCTCGCCCAGCACCGTTCTCTCCTTCCTCCTCCTCACTCCACTGCCCTTTGGTCTCCGTCTTCTCTGTTGGCACTTCCCCCCCAGAGGTCCAGCCCCAGGGCCGGGCACCGCTGTGCGCTGATGACGTGCACCTTTGCATTTCCTGTCCTGACCTTGCCCCAGACTCCAGACTCGAAGAGCTGGCTGCCTGGTCTTTGTTCGTCTCCTGTGTCTCCTGGTCATTGCGCTGTACGTGTCCAGTCCCACCCTGGATTCTCCCACCCTGGCCTGCCGCTGTCCACCTTGGTTGCTCTGCCAGTGACCCCGTCCTGAAGCCTCAGCTGCTCTTGGCTCCTCTGTCCTCTGTCTTCTGCCTCCAGAGCACGTCTAAAATCGGACCCTTTCCACCCACCTGCTGTCGCCTGTCAGCGCTCACCTGTGCGGTTTCAGTAGTCCCCCAGCTAAGTGTCCACGCTGCCGTCCTGTCCCAGGCAGAGCCTGTCGGGCCTGAAAGATCATGGCACTCTTGCGGCCGCCCTAGCCGTGCCCCTCCATCTCAGTTGAAGCACAAGCCAGGTCTTGATAAGGCCTGCAAGGCGTGCTCGTGGTCAGCACCCCGCCACACTTTATCCACATTATCGCAGACCCCTCACCCCTTTGCTCGCCCTGCTGCAGCTGCCATGGCCTCCCTGCCGTGCCTTGAAGAAGCCTGGCATTTTTTCCTCCTCCAAGGCTTCTGGACTTGCTGCTCTCTCTGCCTGAAAAAGGCCCATATTGTAGATCTCAGGTCTCTGTATAAATGTGGCTTCTGCCCTATGTGGCCAGGACCTCGCCTAGTTCCTCCACTCCTTCTGTGCTTGCCCCTTCTCCTTGCGGTTTCCAGAACTTGACATGCTACAAATTTATTGATGATCTTTTCCCTTCTGCTAGAATGTAAGCTCCATGGTGGTAGAACTTCTTTTTCCTCTTTCTTTACCATATCCCAGTGCCTAAAACATGAGTGTTTGGCCCGTGGTAGGCATTTAATAAATCCTAGTTGAGTGACTGGATCCTTGGTGGCTGACTTCCTGTTCGCCTGTAAATGGCCTTGTAGCCCAGCATGCCTCTAACCGAGTGTCTTTCCCTCCACAGCACAGCGGCCAGTTCTGTTCAAGGAAGTGTGTACCCCGGCCAGGCTGCAGTGTACAGTCCTCCTCCTGCTGCCACCGACCTCACTGTGTACCAGAACGCAGGGACTGGTACACCCCAGCTGCCAGACTACGCCCTAGCACCCTCCACGCTGCCGCAGCCCACGGGCAGCCAGCTGCCACCGCCGCAGCAGCCATACCCCCAGAAGGCTCTGCTGTAGGCTCGGAGGCTGCAGCGGCCGTACCCCAGAAGTCTCTGCTGTAGGCTCGGAGGCTGCAGCAGCCGTACCCCAGAAGGCTCTGCTGTAGGCTTGGAGGCTGCAGCGGCCGTACCCCAGGAGGCTCTGCTGTAGGCTCGGACCCTGCAGCGGCCGTACCCCAGGAGGCTCTGCTGTAGGCTCAGAGGCCTGTCTGTGGTCGGTGTGTGCAAAGGCAGCTCATGGCATGAAGAGAACCTGCCCTGTCTCGAGACTGGTTTATCCCCAGCTTGTAGGAATCTGTCTTGGTCAACAAGTTCAAATACTCAAGAAGGTAGAACTCTATTCAATTTGCACTGACTTTTCAGAAGACTCTCCCCCACCCCGAGGAATGAAACTACTTACATTTAATTCCTTCCTTTCGTATGAAAAAATTGATACCAGATTATTTGTCTCATAAAATTACCTGGTCTGTAAAAAGTCAAACTTACAAACACTATTGTGACAAATATGTACATACTGATGTGTAGCTTCCTAGGCCATTTTGCATCATGCTGGTGATCATGTGAATATATTTAACACTTAAATTAATTTACATTACTGTTTTGCGTTAACCATGAACAACTACCATGTTCCATAACATTTTGTGTAGATTTAAGATAAGTACACTGTCGTTTGAAACTGCAAGAGATGTGCAGTTTCAGAGATGTGGAAGCGTTATGTTGTCCCTGTTTGGGTTTCACATTAAACTGACCTTCCTTTGACTAACCGTGGGTGAGACATAGGTCTGTCGGGGCTTCCGCAGCTCCTGCATATACTGACCGTCAGCACACCAGCTTACGGTAGTAGATTCTGGTACGGTTTTAGCAAATGATAACATTCCCTTTTAAATGTTGCCATTTTAGTGTGATACTTCAGAATATTGTGGGACCCTGAGACAAATTAAGTAGAACCACATTCTTTTTATCTCTTTTTAAAGAAATAATGTTGATTTCCTTTCTCTTAGTTGAATATTGTAATTAAGTTTCTAAGCTACATACTGTTTATTGGTGGCAGTGATACCAAAGATAGAGGCAATGGATAGAAATGCTTAAACTGGAAAGACTGGATTACACTACATTTCAACACCTCTTGTAATTATTTAGGATATAAACAAAATTTCATTCATCAGTCTTACCCCATTGCTAGTCCTTTAAATCTGTCTTTAACACATTGTATCCTGTAATTCTTCATTAAAATGGATATAAGAAGATGTTTCCAAGTAATTTATATTCCTGACTTAACTCAACAATTTTTATGTTCGTTGTTATTCTCCAACTGGATTTTTGGGCTGCTGTCTGCCTCTCAGAGTGTTTTAATGGAATTATTTTGGCTTCCTATTTGGAAGTATTTTGAATTTGAATATTTTTCTTTTAATCTATATGAAAAATGTTTTCCACTGACATTTTAATCTTTCTTCCTAAATATTTATAATTCCCCTGGATGTGCTCCATTGCTATTCAATACTGTTATTTAAACAGGTGAAAATGACTTGAGTAGACACATTGATTTAACAAGCTTTGTGCCATAAATGAAAGTTGAATTTCTGTTTCCTGAGCCTGTTGTAATCAGGTAGCTTGTCTGCTTGCCTAAGTCATCCCTTAAATGGCGACTTAACCTCGCAGGTCCAATTTAAACACCGTCTCCCCGACGTCTCACCGCGTTGTTGCTCCTCTGTCCATTGCCATCCCTTCATGAGGCAAAGTCAGCTTCAAAGTGTCTGCCCTGTAAAAGCCAAAGAGTGGTGAAGTGGAAATACCCTTACGACAAGGCATATATATTTTTCTTTACCTACATTCCTAGGCTTATAAAAGTTGAAATAATGAATACTGAAAACAGGTACTGTAATAGTTTGTGCCTTTCATTTTTTAAGAATGAAAATGCTAGGTGGGGAGATTCCGAAACAGATTGAAGTGCTGGCTCCTCTGCCTTTCAAGTGACATGGCAAGAAAAGAAACAGGGAAGGAGAGGCCTGTTTAGAAGCACAGCTGACTTTGTGCTGAAATCTGTGTTGTTTTTAAGAAATCTTCTCTAAAATGTAACTGTCCTGGGAGCGGGTGGAGCTCAGCGGTTGAGCAGCTGCTTCACACGTATGAGATCCTGGGTTCAATCCCCAATACCTCCTAAAATAATCATCATAATAATAGTAACTGTCCCTTATTTGAAAGAATAGAATTGTTTTTAAAATGAACTAATTGAGATTTCTGCAAAGAAAATTTTATTTTCGAATTTACATCCTTTATAAAGTTTGTGTTGTTTCCATGAAACAGCAACACCCAAATGGAAAAATACAGTCATGGCCTCAACGGCAGGCAGCCAGCGCGCAGTTGCTGTGATGTGTCGTCAGCGCCCTGGCCCGGCCGTGCTTGGGGCCCGCTCAGAGCTGGCCGCCCGGGCCGTGGCCGCCTTCACTGTGACCTTTCTCCTTACTCAGCAAGGGAGGGCTGTCGTCATTGTAAACATGTCTGGAGCTTTGTTTCTGTGCCTCTTATTTTTGTGTTTAAAATGCCTAACAGAGCACTATCATTCTTTTCTGTTAGAGCAGCTTTCAGATTAGCATATGTGTAATTCAGCTTGAAAATATCTTTAGTCTAAAGACGGCAAATCAGTGCCCTGCATGATAAATTTGTAACTATAAAAATTATATAAATTGTTTCTGAAATGAGTCCATTGGTATAATTGGTCAAATTTTCATCTAATACATTAAAATCACTGTTTTCTTTTTCTCATCTCTTTTATTTGTTTACTTAATAATTATAACTTACTACATCACTTAAAATATATAACAAGTATAGATGAAACTTTTCACTATTGTATTTTCTAATTGTTTAGTGTTTTTTGTTTTTGTTTTGGTATCCTTTAGAATAAAATATATGGAAGAAACTTACCTGAAATATTTTCTCAAAGGCCTTATATTCAATTCTCTTATTTTAGAATTGTGATAACATTAAGCGTTCTTGTCAGGTACCTAGATTATTTTTTATACTATTTATAACAACATATCTCCTGGTTTTTAAGCAAAGCTGTCTGATTTTTGTGCACTCTTCTTTAGTATAATCTTGATTTGAAATTGTAATACTTAGTAGTTTTCTGAGGTTTTTCTGCCTTCAAGAATATTTTTTCCTTATGCTGTGCTGAGCATCTTGGATCTCAGGAGTTGCAATCTTAAATGCCCTGCTGAGCGCAGGCTGGCGTGTCCCTGCGGCTCCCTCGGGGCCCTGCTGAGCTTCGCTGGCCGCCTGCCCCCCAGCTGCTGCCCTGGTCCTCCATCGCTGCCTGCTGCTGTTCACGCACGGGGCCTCGGACAGGGGCTGCATTTTAAATCACTGAGGCAGGGAGCCCCTGGGTGAGAGCCACAGGAGCGAGCTTAAACCCTCTGGTGTTCAGAGACTTAAAAACACTCGGTCTGTCTTATAGAAGCGTAGTACCCACCTTGTGATCAGGTGTCCTGATCAGTAACAAATGTTTGAGCAGATAGCCTCAGAATATGTATGCATAGTTATTTACGAATTGTGTAAGTTCTACCACATATTATACATTATAAAACACACCAGAGTAGAAATCTAAAAAGGGTGAGAGAAAAAAGTTAATAGGAATTCTGACATTTTTGTCCTTGGCCCAGGGTGTGAGCATCCTCTCAGGAAACCAGTGCCTCCGAGGTGGGTTAAGCGGGAGGGCAGTAGGGTAGTGAGGGCTGCTTGTTCCTCGGTCCTGAAAATGGGTATGAAAACAATGTTTGAACAGGCTGTTTGATATTTTTAAAAGTACGTTGCTTTGTTTTGCCACTATCCAGTACGTATCTTAAGTCTATAATGGTCTATAAGAGTATTATTTCTTACAAGGAAGTACGGCATGTCATCATTTTTTACTATTTTTCTGTTAGGCTCACTAACTGTAACATGTCTTTTGTTCCTTGTTGAATTTTACCAAACCGATTTTCATTTACTGATCCAATTTGCCTCTGAATGTTTTAGTCTTAGTTTTGTTTTTTTTCACTAAGGTAATATAGAGATGATGTGTTGGATCATTGGTTTTATTCATATTGGTGGTTTACAAGTATGCTGTGTTTGTCATTATCTTTTATATATCTCAGAACCTGCAAAGTTGGCACCTTGAATAAGTATCCGATACTGTGAGCGACACTTTTCCCTTCATCTTTTCATGTTGAGAATGTTCAAACACAGAAAGATTGAAAGAATAATACATTGAACACCCAAATACTCTTCATCCAGACTCTCTTTTCATTAACATTTTAGCACCTTTGCTTTCTCTCTTTCTGCATGTTTATATATGCACATTTTTACATAATATGTGTATATAGGTGTGTATGTATGTGTATACACACGTGCTTTTTTTGTGTGGCTCTTTGAAAGTTGCACACAGTGTAAACTATCCTCATCTATCTCGTAAGGATAAGGATGCCCTACATAACCTAAGCCATTATCACATCTAGACAACAAACAGTAATTCTGAAATACTGTGGTTGGTGGTGGTCCCCCAAACTGTCTTTTATGGTTTTTTTGTTTTTTAAAAAATCCAGGATCCAGTCAAGAAACACCACATTTTTTTATGTCCCTTTATTCTCCACTGATGTGGAATCGTATCCTTGCCTTTTTTCTTTTTTCTCCCCATGACAGTGACGGTCGTCTCAGAGTGGCTGCATTCTGGGCTTATCTGATTGTGTCTTTATGGTGACATTTCACTTGAAGCTCCTTCTTTATTATAGTGGATTACAATCAGAACCATACGAGTTAAGCTGAAAAGTAATGAGACAGAAATGTTCACACCTAGAGCCAAAGCTGTGCGTACAAATGAGCATTACTAGCCTTAGCAGAGGTCCTCATGCTGTAGACCGTGCAGGCAGGCTATCGTGTGCCAGCATTTGCACAGCTCTGTTTCTTCGTTTCACTGAAGAAAATGTGTGTCTTTGAAAAAAATAGTTGGAAAGCTGCCCCTTTCCCCTCTGAAGCGACAAGGAGCTCTACTCAGCTGGTTCGGCCACGTGACTCAGTTTGGCTGGTTTTGGGTATTTTTAGAAATATCAGCAAGCATTGGGTCTGATTTTGGATGCATAAATTGGGGCATGTTTGTTTTAAAAGACTTCTTACTACCCTGTAGTCAGACCTATTAAGTTATTGAAATCACAGAAGAGGAGGCAAAGTCCTTTTTGAAAGTTCTAAATGCCATCTATTTTCATCAAGTTGGTTACTAACACAGAAGCTGGCCGAGTTCAGTGAGAAACACAAGCAAGTTGCAATAATGTACACTGTCAGGCTATGAAATAGCTAGCTTGGGACCTTAAATTATTTCAATTGGTTAATGACTTTTCAAAATTGGAATAAACACTTGTGACTCATTGTTTCCGTGGCCAGATATATAGGTTCTTAACTATAGAGTCCTTACATATCTTGGTACTTAAAGAGAATTGTGTATAACAGTTGAGAATGTTTTCAATTAAATTAAATATATATAACACTGGTTCGTTAGCTGAAGATGCTATATAGCTAGAGAAATTTATGTAGACAGTCCATGTAATATGGTGGTTTTCCAAAGCATCAAAAACACCTAAAAATATACCTAGATGTACTGCTTTTGAATTTGTTCCTCTTCATTCATGGAAAAGAGGTTTCAATATAAGTATCTTTGATATTCTATAACTTAAAAATATATAATGATGCCACACTATCAAGGAGTTTCTCAAAAGGACTGAAGGTGTAATCAAGACTACAGGTGAAGTCACTTACTACTTATATTAAGGCTCCATTATAACAAGTCCCTTTCTAGAAGTGGGCAGCACCTGAGAAATGGTTCGCCAGCGTGCATTGCAAATGCACCGCAGTTTCTGGAAGTGCTGGGTGGCGGAGTTCGGGTGGGGAGGAGAGCATGAGCTAGGCCTTCGCTGTGGGAGTTTCACTTCATTGCCCTAGGAGAGCAGGTTACCCCTGGTCATGTGGTCCTTGGGCAGGTCTGTGGACCTCTGGGCCTCCTTGTACCTCTGAGCTGTAGGATTAGTGTACCTGCACCATCCTCTCCAGTGTGCCCCACACCCCCTCCCTCTTCCTGCCGTAAATATCCCTGCCCTCCCACCGAAGTGCATCTCCTCCCAGGTGAGAAGTTGGGGGTGTGAGATGGGGCTGGCGACCATGGGCTGAGACCAGAGAACACGGTTTTTCTATAGGTACAGAGACCTGGGAACACAGTTTTCCATAGTTATAGCATATAGTCATAATAATTTACTTCCCGAAAGTAATACTGAAGCTACTTCATTTGCAATAGTACCTCTTGAGCTTTCGTTTGTTTGAGTGTGCCTATAGAGAAACCACGTTCATTTAATAAACTTCCATTAGTGCTGGTTTGGTAAAGCATAATAATAAATAATTGTAGCTTCTGGGGCATATGCTGTATTTGCTCATATATACTGTATTAGCTATGCTTTTTTTTTTAGTGGTCATTCTAGGGTTAAAATATACTTGCTAACTTTACATATTCTACCTTCCAACTCTGTACTACCACTTCACATATAGTGTAAGAACTATCAATTTCAGGATTCCACCATTGTGCTATTGTTACCATTTATTTTACATTTACATATGTTCTAAGCCCCACAATATATTGTTTTTCTTTTAAACAGATTAGAAAATGAGAAAAACCCGTCTTTCACTCTCATGCTTTTCACTCCTTGTACCTTCCACCTGCTGCCATTTTCCATCTGCGTCAAGCACTTTAACTTTTCTCGGTGCACCTCTGCAAGTGATGAGAGACTAACCCTTGGTCTGTCTGGAAAAGTGTCTTTGTTTTGGTGGCAGCAGCCTCCGAGACGCTTCTGCTCCTGGTGTTTGTGCAGGCAGCGCGGTGCTGGGTCTGGGTGCCCGTGGGTGGTGGTGGAGGCAGCCTTCCACACTCGCCAGCCAGTACCTGTTGTGTCTGTTAGTCATCAGATTGCCTGAAATGCTAGACTGCTGTGGAAACCAACAGTCTCCGTCTCAGGTGCTAGCTAAGAAAGTCTTTTTTCTAATATCCCAAATAAGAATTTTGGTGCAAAATCAGCAATAGCTTTATTTTTTTTTTCTCATCACAAACATTTGGCTCAGAAAAATGCCATTCTATATTGTTAGTAACAAGTAATCAACATAAATATGTATTAGCCTAGTCATTAAGCTCAAGATTGATTTTTTAATCAATAGCTTTTTTGTGCGTGTCAGTTACATTGTTTTATATAGTTACATAACATTACAAGACTAAAGTAGATTCTGGTTTTGCTGCTTACACTTTAGAACATCCTATACCTTGCTGGCATTGCTTACATCAAGTTTTGGGTAAACTAGGCTACGTAAATTTTCATTATAGTTGTTTTTGTTTTTTGTAGAGGGGGAAAGACAAACTCACTGTTGTTTTTCATTGGTATGTTGTTTGTATTCTCGCTTTATAAGCAGAAATAATCACTGATGAAAAGGGTTGGCTTTTATAGTGGGGATTTTATTTAGGGTAAAAGCTTATAGTTCCGAGGCTGTGAAATGTCCATATCAAAGCACCAGCAGAGATACTTCTCACCAAAGTCAGCTACTGGTGACCCTGGGTCCTGCTATGTGGGACCCAGCTGATCTCTCCCGAGCTCCCTGCCTTCCTCTCCAGAATCTATCTTCTCCCTGAGCTCAGCTGAGGGCAACCAGGTATAGGGTCTGTCTCTTTCTGGGCTGCCTCTCAATCTCGCTGCTCTGCTTTCTTCCTGAGTTCAGCTGAGGGCCATCAGGCACCTGGCTCATCTCTTCAGCCTTGAGCTGCTTTGTGGGCCCAGCCTCTTGGGGACTTTGTGCTTAAACTTCAGTTGCTAATGAGCCTTGAGTTCTCTCTCATATGGCAGGATAAAAAAATAGCAGCTTCCTTTCTCTCTCTTTTATATCATACCCAGCCAGAGGGCAGAGACCAAACCTGAGTCATGCCTCACTGAGGTGGTCCAGTCGAAATTGATCTAATCAGGTGCTCTAATCAAGGTCCCTTCACAGAACCTAATGCAATCAAAGGGTCTCACACCCACAGCAATGGGTTCAATTATGTTCAAAAACATAATTTCTTTTTGGGATTCACCAAATTCAAACTATCACAACTACCTTTTAGAATCTTATTTGCTGTCTGATGCTGATTTTTTCTAGAAGGGTTCCAGGAGTGAATGCTGGTTGGGTTTTACCCCAGAAAAGTTCTTTATCTTATGCCATAGTAAAGACCAATTTTGTGTTTATATGGTTAATGGTTTTTTCTCTCCTTTTTAAAGCAGTTATGTTCTAATAAATCTCAGTGAATTTTACTTATCAAGACATCAGGACAAATATTCATTTACATGGTGAGAAGCAGGGAGCATGGCTGTATAGTCCAGGGGATTCTCCTCATGTACCTTTTTGAAATGAGAAGCCTTCTAGCACCTGGACAAAATTACATTAGGCTACAAGTTAAATTAGTGTGCTTTTGCTTACTCCACCAAACTGTGGAGTATTTCTCTATTTCTACTCTGCATGCCTTTCATGTATTTGAAAGAGAATAATTTCCTTAAGGTTTTTATATAGCATGATAGGAGCAGAATTCGGGTTTATTTTAAATTTCATCCAGCATCTAAATATGTTAAACTGTGCTGCCTTGCACATATGAACAAAAAAAAGATAGTTTTCATTTGCTGAAGCTTGCTTATTGAAACATGGTTCTGATTATGCTTTCAATGGGGAAATTTAGGTTGAATACGTGTCCAATTTATGCTAAATGTTTTCTATATGTTACAATTCAAAATGGCCAAGGAAGCTATTTTCAAAACTTAAAAGAGGAGAGTGAGATTAATAGGTCTATAGGAGCTTTTTGTAGGTAATATGCTGTAATAGTATTGTCAAAAGTAAACATTTGAATTAACCTTTTTTTGATGAAGAGGTAAGCACTAAATCAAAATTGAGTAGAGTAACATGATCTAAATTATTATGTTTAATGTCTTAGCATGATCTAAATTACTTTGTTTAATGTCTTTTGTAAGTGATGTTTCTAAATATTTTTTTTAATTTTTAAATTTTTTTAAAAGATACTTAGATTACATAAACATTACACACAAAATATAGAGATTCCCATATGCCCCACCTCCCACACCTCCCACACCCTCCCACATAAACATCCTTCATTAGTGTGGCACATTAATTGCAATTGATAAACACATCTTGGGGCTTTGTCACTAAGCATGGACCATAGTTCACATTGTAGACCATACTCTCTCCCACACAGTTCTGCATGTTATATGATGATATAAAATGGTCTATATCTGTTGTTGCAGTGTCACTCAGGACAATTCCCAAGTCCCAAAAAAGCCCCTGTATTACCCCTGCCTTTCCCTCTCCCTGCCCCCAGAGCCTCCAGTGGCCACTGGCTCCACATCAATGCTGTAATTTCTTCCATTGCTTGAGTCACAATATGTCTATAGTAGAATACCAGTATGTCCACTCTAGTCCATAGCTGTTCACCCCATCCTGAGGAGTCTGGGATGGTGATGTCCACTCCACCTCCAAGTGAGAGGGGGGCTTATATCCCATGGATAAGTTGGATGGGATTATCCTGCCTGTAGCTGCAGACTCTCTCCATTCCCCGGGATGGCCATTGTCCATCATCATCTCCCTGCCAGTTGTCCTGGGTGAGTCTAATGAGCTGTAAATATTCTTTTTATCTATTAATTCATGCTTTGTTAGTCAAATTCTCTTTGTAACTTGTTGGTTTCTAGATAGGTAGTTACTCCAGGAACTCTCATTTGAGGGATGTAAAATTCAGTACACAGTGCTCAAGGTCAGCTTAAGGTCGAGAGAACTGTAGGCAGTGTTTCCAACAGATCACACTTGGATCTTGGACTTTAGTTGTAAGAATTTTGGTGAAATGGAGCTTAGAATACAATGTATTCTGTTATACCCCACGTGGTGTTCTGAAAATCACAGTGTTAGGCATAACTGCAAATGAAATGCCTTAGGGCTTATAGGGAAATAGGGTAGGAGCAGGGCATCAGTGACAGGTTTAAGATGGGGTTTTCTGGAATAGGAGGGAAAGTGGAGCCCCCAGAGGACAGGTGAGCTCTCAGCACAGGCCACGAGCTGGGGGAGCTGTGGGTGTTAGGGGGTGTGTGTACACGCATGTGGGGGGTGTGCCTGCGAGCGTATCTGCATCAACCCCTTGGCCGCTCCGGCCAGTGGTGCCATGTTCTACATTTCATCTAAGGTTGCTTGTGGAGAAAATGACATTGCAAATGGGAAATGTGCGTTTTGCACACCTTGCTCCTGTGTGTGGCAATCACGTGGAACGAATTCATTTTTGCCAAACAAATGTTAGAGCACAGATTGCACGATAAGCCATTTTGAGAATGAGGGGCTAGAAGCCATTGATGTATACGTTTAATAGAAATAGCCTTTTTACTCTTAAGTGCTAGATAGGAATTATGGACAATATCTAGCATAAACTTCTTCCCCTTTACCAGGTCAGATATTCCTGGTGAACCTGTGGACACTTTCATATTCAAAGAATTAGTCAATGTATTTGTTTAGATGCATATGAGGAATCATGCCCTATATCCTGCCCTTTATCCCCCAAAAAGGAAGGAAAAGAGAGAATTAGGGATAAGCATCATGTTCTGAGTTAAGTGTACACGAAGCCACCATATCAATATTTTCTTTGATTTTTTTTTAACTATTGATGATTTGTCTTTTATTTGGTTGACTTGAGTGTCTACAAGATTTCCAAGGTTTACTAACTGCTTTCTTAAGTTTTTACATTTCATGGCGCTAAATATAGCAGGCATTTATTTAAATCTTTTATTCCCTATACAAATCAGAAAATATGAATCCATGTTTTTCACAAGTTCATTTTGCTATCAACAGATAAATGTACTGAAAAATGAACAATAAAGAACGTCATAATGGGTCTGTTCTTGTGTCAGAATTTAATTATTATTTGGCCTGTTAGGAGTCACCTCTAACCCACGTGTTCCCCACACTCGTTTGTAACCTAGGGCACTGTCGGGGCAGGGGTTAGGCTGGGGTCTGACCCTGCCTCGACCATGACAAACCCAAGTGTGGCATGTGTTCGTGGCCTGTGGTCCGATGCACTGCACTTTGGAGTCCACACTCGTGCCTGCAGGGGGGCTCTGAGACCTCTCCATTGCCGGCCAGCAGAGGGGCTTGGCTAACTTCAGTCCCCAGGTCCTCAGTCCAGGCCAGGTGCTATTGTTCTGCGCTTTTCCTTTGGGAGTCCCAGACATAGACCGACCGGTTTTCCTTCCACCATCCCAACCTGCAGCTTCAGTCCTGGGCCATCGAGGACTAAAGTCAGCCGCACAGCTCCTCCCTTTCTCACTCCAAAGCAACTCTGGTTTTTCAGGGATGGTGGGAAGCCCCAAGGCTGCACTGAAAGAGGTAGAGGCTGGCTAATCCTGCCCTGTCGATTCCAGAGAGGGGCAGCTTGGCTCCAAAGGCAGCTCAGCAGCCCTTTGGGTCAGAACTTTGTCTTCTTGACCTCTAAGAGTTGGGGGAGGACAATCTGACGCCAAGAGGAGCTCTTCCCCTTTCTGCTTGCTTCTTGAAACTGCCCTCTAGAGAGATAAAGAGCAGACGGACTGGGGAAGAGAGATTATTCTGTCCTGGGTATGGTCAGTTCTTAGGGGCTGTGGGGATGTCATGCCCCTACACTTTGAAAATAAAGGAAATAAAATGACCTCTTTAGCTCCAAACAAAGATCCATGCAGAGTGAACCACAGTAGGAAAACGGGCATCATAAGGCAGAGGTTAAAAACGATGGCTTGGCCTGATCCAATCTGACATGTTTTATTTGGCTTTCATAGAGGTAAATTCTTTTTGTAAAAATAGTTGCTATTTTATGACTAGGTGATTTCTCCTGAAATATACAGATCTTTGTCTTCTCTTAGAAATAAAATCAAAGTAAGGCCCATTGACAAGGTGCTGAATTCCTGAGATTGTCTGCCCAGCCTATAGGGTCTAGATGTCTCTTAAGCTCTCAGGAGCCCCCTTGCTTGAGGCACTGTTTACTGTGGCAGTCAATAAGATTCTCCTAAGATGTGCATAAGCGTAACCTCTGGAATGACCTCCCGACTCACTTTGAAGTCTCTTAGCAATAAAAATTCATTTGTATTTAATATTTCCCCCAATTGGTCAAAGTCTTTTTCCAGATTCATCACTAGCCAGTGCTTGGTAATAATCCCTTGGTGCCAGGGAGGCTCATCCCTGGAAGTCATGCCCCATGCCAGGGGGAAAGCAGTGCATTTATATGATGAGTTTGGCTTAGAGAGAGGCCATATTTGAGCAACAAGGAAGTTTTCAGGAGGTAACTCTTAGGCAATATATAATACTAGGCTAAGTTTCAATTTCACTAGAAAAGGTTCATAAATACAAGCATCAATATCGAGGGCCTGGTGTAATGGTCTGTCCTTCTTCAGCTAGGCACTGCCCTTGTACTCAGGGGATTCTTGCTGCTCTATTAGAGAATGTAGCAGGTCTTCCCAGGATGGGAATTCAATATTCTTTAGGTTATTGTGTGGGTGTCCACCCACCGAGACAATGCCCCATGACCACTTGAACATATTCATATGCCATAGAGGCATGCTCCAGGTTACCCCTCCCCATACATTCCCCATCACTAACACTGTACCAGGGAGCCTCTTCTGCCACAGTTGTGGCCCTTCTGTGACCCAAAACATCCCCCAAAACAGAGCAAAAACAAACAAAAACAAAAATAATAAAATATAAAATACAAAAATAAAAAATAATAAAATCTTTTTTCATTGTGTCTTTCACCACTGTAAGATCTGTTATTTTTTATGTACATTGATTATTTCTTCCATATGTCCCCCCAATGTCTTATATTTTTCACTTTATCTTCAAAGAAGTTTTAGGTTACAGAAAAGTCACATAGAAAATATAGGGGATTCCCATATACCCAAACCCCTTCTCCTCTCCCATTCTCCCCTATTAATAACATTTTACGTGTGGATGGTACATTTGTTACAATTGATGTACAAATACTGAAGCACTGCCACTAACCATGGCCAATGGTTTACATTATGGTTTACATTTTGCCTGCACACTTTTATAGGTTTTAACAAAATTTAAAATGGGCTGTGTGTCCATTATTGTGAGATCATGCAGAACAATTCCCATGCTCAGGAAATGCCCTATGTTCCATCTAGTCTAGTCTTCCGTCCCCCTCCCCT
>JAQZBX010042700.1:0-21926 GCA_029593785.1 Cabassous unicinctus
AGGCTTCCCCTCCCCGCCCACCCCCAAGCCCCGTTTTTCAAATATTCTTAAGCTTTCCATTCAGACTCTTCCCTCCACTCCATGACACTGCTTGTGAGTCACCGCTCACCTCCGTGTGGCACTTCCAACGGCCAATTCTCAGCCCTCGTCTCAGACTCCCGACAGCGCGCAGACAGCGGCTCTCCCTCCTCCTCCCAACGCGTGGCCCTGGGGCTCCTGCTCTGTTCCCTCCCGGCCTTCTCGCTATTCGTCTCGCCCCCTCAGTGCCCAGGCCGAGGCCCGAGCTCCCTGCTGACTCCCCAGGCGGCGGCACCGCCACAGGCTTCCCATCCTGTCTGTGCACAGACAACGCCAAAACGTCCCCCTGCAGCCCCCGCTCACATCGCTGCCTCGCTGCTGTCCTCCGTTCTTGAATGTCTAGCAGGCAGCTTTTCAATCTTGGCACATTCAGAACAGAACTCTATTTTTCTCCAAAAATGTTCTCCACCCGCCCCCCCAGCCTTCCTCATCAGTAACCAGGAACTCATCCATCCAGTTGTTCCAGACAGACGTTCGGGGTCTTCCTTGCTTCTCCCCTTCCCTCACCCTCCGCCCTGCGCCTGGTCCAGCAGCTTCCAACACGCTCCAAAGCTGACCTCTTCTCACCTCCGTCACGGTCTCCCCACCCCACCCGTGCCGGCTGGGCAGCTGCGGCAGCCTTCTCACTGGCCTCTCGGCTTCCACTCTGCTCTCATACAGCCTAAATTCCATGCGGGATATAAACCAGAGCATGTCATCCCTGCTCAGAAGCCTCCAGACACTCCTCTCCTCTGAGAAGAGAACGCAGCTCCCTGTCCAGCCTCCGAGGTTTTGCACGAACTCCACTTCCTCTTCCCTCACCTCTTGCCATTCCCTCCACTCAAGCCACACCTGCTTCCCAGAGACCCCTGACCTCCACATCACCTCCGGGTTTGGGCACACCTGTCGCGGGTCCTCCGTGGCCTCCCACACCTACCCGGCCCGAGCAGCGCCTGTGTGCCCCTCTCCAATCAGTGCCACTGTTCCCACCTTTCACTTCATTTCGTTTTTCATTCGACTCCCCTCCCTGCTGCAGCCATCTCCAGGCACCTTGTCTCCAGGGGACAGGTCTGCGATGTGCCGCACGGTGATGTCGATGAGCGCCATCATGTCCGTGTGGTAGAAGATGGTGGCCGTGGCGGGGCTGGCGAACACATCCTGCAGGAACTTGAGGACGGAGTGCGGCGGCTGAGGCTCGTGCTTGAAGATGCGCACGGGGTCATCTAGGAGGCAGGGGTCGCAGGGATCAGGGCGGCCCTGGCACTCCAGGGGCTCACGAGGGTCATGGAGTCAGGGCATCCGAGTGGTACCCGCACAGATCCCTGGGCCCCTCACCCCCTCTGTTCAGGAGCAGCAGCAGCTTCTCGGAGAAGATCTTGACATTGGCATGTTTGCTCAGGGCAGCCATGACGACATTCTGGTCAGGGGCTGAGGCAGGACATGGGTGCAGACAAGGGCAAGGTGAGGAGCCTGGAGGGCCCCACGGCCAGCCAGCCCCCTCCCGCCTGCCCCCAGCCCTACCTGGAAGGTGCAGGTTGAGAGCCAGAAGCAGGTTCACGCAGAGGTCTGGCAGCTGCTCTGTGGTGTCCAAGGGCAGCCCGTCCTCGACGACGCTCAGCAGGAACTGGGCGAAGGGTGTGCCCAGGTGCTCTGGGAGGGGCACACAGAGGCCTGCTGCCCCGGCCTCCCCCACGCCACCCAGCCTCCCCGGCTTGCTGTAAGCCCCAGGGACTCCGTATTTCAGGCTGTGGGCAGCGAGTCCCCGGGCCACAGAGCCTGGCTCCGGCTGACCGGGGACTCCCTGCGCGCGGCTGGCCGGCGAGCTGCCTGCTTACCGTAGTGCGCGTACGGCACGGACTCCCCCATGGAGAAGACCATGGCCAGGATGAGGGCCGAGTAGCAGAGCTTCTGGTGGTCTGGGGGGAGCAGTGAGGCCGAGGGTCAGAGTCCCTGCAGGTGGTGGGAACCCCCTGCGGACGGCGGGAACCCCCCGCAGATGGCGATGGCGGGAACCCCCAGGCCTCACCCTGTGTGTCCGTCTGCATGTCCCGTGCCAGCTCCACAGGCAGCACAGACAGCACGAGCGTGGAGATGATGGCGGCATCCAGGCTGCACATGGCACCGAAGCACTTGAGGAGCATCAGCCGCAGGGACACCCGGTGCTCCTGGCAGGGAACCTGCATGCTCAGTGCCTGGCAGCCCCATGCCCCCCCAGGTTCCCCCATACCCTTCCCTCAGCCTCATACACACCATTTGGTAATAGGCCACCAAGGCCAGGACAGATTCAAACCCGTTCCTCTTGCACATTTTCTTGCAAACTTCAGGGTCTGCGTCAGTCTGTGGGGAGGAGGGAGTGAGCACCGTGCAGCCGCGTGTGAGCAAGCTGAGCACGTGACGTGTAGGGGAGACTCTGAGCACTGGAGAGGGGTGGCACGGGTGGAGGGCTACTGCCTTGCATGTTGGGGGATGCACGTGGGCCCCCGCGTCCCACTCCGTACCAGAATGTGCAGCAGCTCCTCCAGGTAGCAGCGGATGACGCCCTCATCCTCGTACAGGGCCCAGCTGCGCTGCTGGGCGTCATCTTTCCTCCGAGCCAGGTCTGCGAAGATCACCTCCAGCCGCTGCTGGTCGTGGCAGACCTGCCCTGAGGGCAGGGCCGTGCTCAGGTCCTGGGGCAGGGGAAGGCATGGCTCAGTACACTCCCTGCCCACCACCACCTCCAAGAAGCCCCCAAGGGCTGGAGAATCCACCCATGGGCCTAGATCCTAGTGCTCAAGTCCTTCATGGCCCACAGTTGGGACGGGGCCTGATGCAGACCCCAAGGTCATGAGCTCCAGGCTGGTGTCAGGTCCTGGCCAGTGTCCTAGGCCTCTGAGGAGACAGACCCCATTCTCTTCCCTGTCCTCCACTGCTCCCCCTCGTCCTCCCACGTAAGAACTGCCCCATGGCTCAGCTCTCAACACCAAGACTTCAAGGACCCCCTCCCCAAGTGACACCACTGCCCCTGGTCTTGTGACCTCCTGGGACAGGATCCTGCATGAGGCATCTGGAGGTTTCCCAAAGACTCGCCTCCCACCCCAGACCTGGATAAACACCCCCAACGAGGACGACCACCGACTCCCTCACTGCCCGGACGTAGCTTTGATACCCCACCCTCCAATTCCACACAAAGTGGCCCCCAGGCCTGCCATTGACCCACCTCCATACTTCCTGCGAACCCTGCTGGCTAGATGCTGCCTGCGTTGCCCAGCACGGGTGGGACCACCGACCCGATGCCCCCGACACCCCAAACCAGCGCTGCAGGAGGAGAGCTGTGGAGCCCTCGACAAGAGACTGCCGGCCCGCACGGCCCCTTCAGCAATCCTGCTCCCTGGTCAGGGCCCCAACCTCAGCAAAGGATCCCTCCCACCCCACGACGGCAGCGCACGTCCCCCTCAGGGCCAAGTCGGCACCCAGGCCTGGGTTAGTGCTCAGAGCACCCATTTCTCTGCGCTCGACCACGCCCTGTGTCCATTCCTGCCCCGCAGCCAGAGGGAATTCCTGGTCCCCCACCTGGTCTCAGGTGCCCCAGGTCTCACCTCCTCCACACCACCTGCTCCCGCACCACGGCCTCCAGCCGTGCTGGCCTCCAGCCGTGCTGGCCCCTGCCTAGGCCGCGCCTCTTCCCTTCCCAGCAGCTCAGAGCTGCCCAGTGCCCTTCAGGGAGAGCTCAGAGCTTGACAAACACCTTTCTGGTAAAGGCTGGACAAACGCGTGAGGGTGGGAAGGGGGCGGGGAGGCTCCTGGCCGTGCTGCCCACCCTCACCTTGCCCTCCACCAGCGAGAGGAGGACCTGCTCCATGACAGGTGAGCTGGCTGGCACGGAGGCCTGGATGTGGCCCACCACGACGCCGATGGCCACACGGCACAGCTCGTGGCTCAGGCCAGTGTTTCTCCGCACGAGCTCCATCAGCTCTGCCCCGATGGTCTTTGGCACGGCCATCTCAGGCACCGTCTTCTCCTCTGGAGTCTCCAGGCTCAGGGCACCCAGGGCTCCCGGCTCCTCAGGGGCTGAGGCTGCACGGGCTGCCGTAGCCTCGGCAGGGGGCTCGGGGGCTGGTGCCTTGGAGGGAGGGGGCTGGGCTTGGGCTACGGTGGTGTGGGTGCCTCGGCGGGGCACAGGTGGGGGCGTAGGGGAGCAGCTGAGGCCGGGCTCGGAGGGGCTGGAGCCAGTGTAGAGCGTGTCCAGGGAAGTGCTACTGACCGAGGAGCCGCTGGACACGGAACTGCCCCCAGAGGGCGTGGTGCTCCGGTCGCCTGTGGACAGAGTGGGCTCCGTGCTAGGGTAGAGCCCAGAACCCCTGCCCCCCAACGCAGGACCCGGTTTCTGTGCTAGGCCTTGACTCCCCGCCACGCCCAGAGACCCTGGTCACCTCCACATGGGGGCCCCATCCTCCCCCCAAGCCTAGATCCCCCATCTCCCTGGCACTGGGCGGGCAACCACTGCAAAGCAGGCTCCTCACCGCCACCCCTTCCCCTGCCTTCTCACCACTCCCCGAGGCCACGAGGGCCTCGCGGTCTCGGCGCTTCACGGGTGGGGGCGGTGTGGTAGGTGCTGCTCGGTGAGGCTGGGGTGGGATCTGGGGGGACAGAAGAGGGCCTGGGGTAGCAGCCTGGCAGTCTCTGAGCACGGGCAGGGCGACAGCCCTGAACTGCATCACTGCTCCGAGCAGAGCCCTCGAGCCTCTGGACGAAGACCCATGCCCCCACCTCCCACCTCCCTTCCTCGGGATGTCGTCTCACGTACCTGGTAGAGGCCTCCGTCTGCCCCGAGGTGCTCGGAGCTGGGCAGGCTGTGCTGCCGCTCAAACCCGGCTCGATGCACCCCGTTGGGTCGCCTGGCAGCAGCTGCATCCAGATAGTGGTCACTGGTGGACGGGGGCACGGCTGCGGGGCTGAAGGCGGAGGGGCCCCTGCGTGACAGCGTCTCTTTCCGGTGGTGGATTAGCTTCCTGACGGACGAGGGCAGGTACCTCACAACCCCAAGCTTGCCGCACGCCCCCTGTGGTTTGCTAGCCCCGCCCCCAGCCCTCACCTCCCCATCCCACGCTGCAGTACCACGGACCATGGACCACGGACCACCTCAGCCTCACTCTCCACCTGCCCCTGGCGCTCACTGAAAGGCATCACCCTACCCCTGCTGGAAGATGCACCCCTCTTCAGCCCCTGCACTCACTGGAGGACGCCGCGCTGTTCCAGGCTGTACTTGCCCCCATCACGCATGGCTGCGTTGTGCACAGCCTCGATGGCCCGGTCGATGGCCTGGAGGACATCCTGCTCCACGCCCTGCGGGGGTCGGGGGCGGGCAGTTAGACCCTGGGTGCCAGGTGGGATACTCAGCCCATACCCAGTCCTGGACGGAACCCAGGGCAGACAGGGGACCACTGCGGCCTCAGCCTGGACTGCTGGGCACGAGCACGGAAAGCAGAACTAGAGTAAGGAATGGGCTTCTCAAACCATGGCACCCAGCCAGCCGGGGCAGGGTGGGCCTCTAGGCTGCCACTTTACAGACTGGGACGACTCCACTCTGGAATTTACCCCACAGGGAGACTCTCGGCTTGGAGGTCTCTGAAAACCAGGGGTCGAGAGCAAAATCATAGCCCAGGGACCCCCAGCTCGAGGCGAGGAAGGCACATCCGGGTGACCTCTGGGCTTGGCTCAGAGCCCAGGTTGAGATGCCAAGCTGGACGCCTCCAGTGTCTGGAACCCTTAAGAAATCACTCTGAGTCTTGCTGATCCTTCACAAAACAGAGGTCACAGTCCAGAGGAGCCCTGCCCCCAGGGAGCCCTCTGCTGACCCTGGGAGCCAAGAATGGGCCAAACGGACTTGCCCTCCCGGCTGCTGGCCCTCATCTCCCCAGACTGTCCCAGGAAGCTTCCAGACCGTCCATGGGAAGCAGGAGTTTTGTGTTTGTGGCAAAAGGAGGAAGACAGATGGAAGCAGAGGTCAGCACAGCCCGCCAGGTGGTATGAGGCATGCTGGAGTGTGGGGGGCAGGACACAGGCAGATGGGGACGGAAAGAGAAAGGCCCACACAAATACAGCCAGAAAGACAGAGAGCTCAGAGAAACAGGGAAACTGAGGCAAGGAGAGACTCCAAAAAGAAACAAAGATATGGAGACAGAGAGGGAGAAGGTCAGAGGGAAAGACACAGCCACGCAGATAGAGTCGGAATGACACAGAGATACAGAGTCAGGGAGACTGAGACACAGAAAGAAACTGAGGCACAGAGGGACAGAGGATGGAGCCCCACTGCCCTTGCCCTATGCGCAGTGGGGGAAGAGGCAGGACGCTCCCCAGTGGCCTCCAAGCCCCCAAGCCCAGAGGGGATGGGGCTAACACCCCCAGCCCTGGTGCCCAGGGCGCCTGCTCTCACCCCAGACACTCCTAGAAGGCAAGACCGGAAGATCTGTGAGGGAGCCCCCCAGGGCCCAGGGCCCTGCTCTGGTGAGACCAGATGACTTATCTCCAGATTTATCCTGTTATTTCTGTCCTGAGCTGGGCTAGGACAAGATGCTTCCTAAAGGCACGGGAGTGTCTGGAAGCCCAGGTCTGGAGCCTCCAGAATAGACCAGCTACAGCCAGCCCACCCCATCCCCCGCAGCAGGGCTGCTCTTGGGGAAACAGGAACCAGAGCTGCAGCCTCTGCTGGAAGGAAATGGGACTGTGGCCAGACCAGAAGCCCTGGAGGGAATCTCACTTCCTTAAAATGGGAGCAGCCCCCCACTCCAAGCTGGGAACAGGGATGGCTGGAGACCCCACTTTCAGACTTTCTGCGGTCCTGATGTGAGTCTGGGCAGTCGGGGCATGAGGCTGGAGAGGGTGGCGGTGGGGGTGGGGCCAGGCAGGTCAGCAGTGGCTGGGGTCTTTGGTTCAAAGAAGTGTGTGTGTGTGTGTGTGTGTGTTGGGGGGGGTGTCTTGGGAAGAGCTTGGGGGTAGCTGAGTGCAGGGCAGCGAAAGTGTGCAAGGTGGCGCAGGTCTGGGGGTCTGAGGGTGGGCGGCAATAGCACTGGATCCCGGCGAACCCAGAGAAGGGGCATATTAAGGGCCTGGGGTCTCAGGGATCTGAAGAAGAGGCCAGAATCTGTGGCTCTGGAATCCTATTCAGATGGGGGTTCGGATGCTGGGTCCCAAGGGGTGTGGGGTCCTTAAGAGTCTCAGTCACGCTTTTGGCAGATCTGGAGTCCTCCGAACTGGCTGTGGAGGGCCTGGTCTTTTGTGAAGGGTTCTGGCTCTTGGGGTCCCAGACTCCGTGGGTCTGGGGTCTCAGGGTCAAGTTCTCAAACTCCCTGTCTGCTGAAAACGCGGGTCTCGGGTTCCCGAGGGCCTGGGGTCGGTTCTGCGGTCGCGATGAGGCGCGGGGGTCGGGCCGCGGCGGGGCACTCACCTGCAGGCGGCGCAGGTAGGCGGGGGGCACGTAGCCCGTCTCCCCGCTGCGCGCCCGGGCCGCCAGCCACCAGTGCGCGCTGCTGCGCTCCAGCACCAGGAAGGTCTCGCCCGCGGCGAACGCCAGCGCATTGGGCTCCGCCGAGCGGAACGCGTACAGCGCGCGGTACATGGGGCCGGGCCGGGCCGGGGCAGGCAGCGGGGCCGCGAGACCCACACGCCAGGCCGGGAGCTCCGCGCCGCGCTCGCCCCGCCCCGCGACAGCACGCGTGCGCGCGCGCGCCCGCCGCGGCCCCGCCCCGGGAGCGCCGGGCCACGCGCGTGGGTGCAGCGCCCCCTGGCGGCCGCGTGCGGCGTGGCGCTCCGGGGCTCGGCAGCCCGGGGCCCCGCGGCTCCGCCCTCCTCCCGCCCCCGCCCCCGCGCCGAAAAGCCTGGTCGGCGTCTCCCGCCGCTGCTGCCGGGTTCCGCTCCAGCCCGGGCGCTGCGGCTCGTCTTCTTTCCGGTAAAGGGGCGCTTCGCCCGCAACCCCACGGGTGGAGTCTGTGTGTCGGCGCGTAGCCGTGAGGACGGCTGCCCTGTTGGATCTCTAGGTCGGGCCATTCCCACACTCCACTCCACTCCACCCGAAGCCCTCTGGCTTCTCTCCATCCTGGGGCCTTTGCACATTCTGTCTCCTCTGCCTCCTTTCCCTCCTTTCCTCGCAGCATAAGGCCATGCAGTCCCCACGCCTGTCAGTGGGTATCACACTGCTCTTACTGTCTTTATAGGACTCAAAACTCCAGATTATCTTATTTCTGATGCCCCATTCGGAAGGCAGGCAGGTGGAGGGTGGGGTGCTGTGTTGCCAGAGGACCATGGTTGACAGACCCAACCTCTCCAGTCCACTCTTTCCTCAAGGTCTTTGGAGGCCTTGGAACAAGAGCGTCGCTGATGGGGAAAGGGTCCCCAGGGTCTGCAGAGAGGCCCTCTGTTCCTGGCCTGAGGCTGGTCCAGCCACACGCTCCACTGGAAGCCTGGGCCCACGTAGCAGGGGGCCGGGTACATAGCTGGCCTGTTTTGGGGCACAGAGGGCCTTGGGAAGGAGGTTATGGGACAGCAAGGATGGGGTGGGGGGCTGCTAGAACCAGACCCCACTGCTTTTGCACTGGGTCAGTGCCCATCTCCCAAGGGTACTGGCTCTACAGCTCAAGACCTCCTGCCACCCCTCCTCCCCCTGGAGACCCTCCTGGCCAACACCTGGGGGTTGCCTGGGCCCAGGCTGCATGACAGATGAGACTGGTGTAGCTCCTGCTGGGCCCAGGGCTGTGTAGGAGTGGGGACAGGTGGTGTGGCCAGGTGGGCACCCTGCCTAGAACCCCTTCACCTTGAACCCCATCCTCCTGTGCCCGTCCACCAGAGCCCAAGGCTGCCAATGGACAGGATCTTGGCAGCCACTTGGGACCCCAGCATTGGCTCTATGACAGCTGATGTCACAATGTACAGCTAACTAGCTGCTGCCAGGAAGCCATCAAACTGCACCCACAGTTTGGAGCACCCCCTACCACTGTCCATCTCAAGTGAGATTCTTTGGGTTGGGGTGGTAGGACATTAGGCCAGCAGAGAATCCAGAGGGGCCTGGCTGTCGTCTGTGTGTACGTGTGTATCCTTTTTGGGTGACTTTTGGGGATGGGGTTGGGATAGTGAGGACCAAGCCAAAAAGGCTGTGGAGCCTTTGGGGGGTGGAGGGGAGTGGCACAGAGTAGCCAGAAGACCCTTGCTCTCAGCTGGGCCAGGGTGGAGGTCAAGCAGGTGGCAACGCTTCAGAGTACTGAGGGTGGGGGTTGTGTGCCCCTGTAAGAATGACAGCAGGACTGTGTACAATTAACAAAAAGATTTGTATTGGAACATTTACACTCAAGGAGGAAAGAGGTATCTGCATCATCAAATGTGGAATGTTGGAGAAATAGTTAAAATAAATAAAGACTCCGAGGGCAGCTGGGGCTGGCTCAGGCCAGGGCTCAGAAGCCTCTGCGGGTGCGGGTCAGCTCCAGGCTGCCGGGGCAACCTCCTGGCCACGCCAGCCTCCTCCCGGACGCAGCACAGCTGTGCCTGGGACACAGAGAGTCTCTCAGGTGCTGGTGCAGCCAGCAAGCTCACTCCCCACTCTCTTCACTTATCTCTGTGATAATGTCTATCAGGCTCTGGAGCCCAAAGATATAGCCGGCATCCTGGCCCTCATGCACCACGCTGTCCTCGCCATACAGCCTGCAGGTGGTGTGCGCAAAGTCGATCATGCGCACGTCCACCGAGCTTGGGCCGATGGGTTTATAGGCGTAGGCGCCAGCGGACTCATCGGCTGACTCCTCTGACAGGTCCTCCAAGTCCTCAGCATCTGAGTCCAGGGCCACCTCGGGCCGCTCCTTCCCATCGTAGATGACCAGCAGGGAGCTTGAGTAGAAGCGGTATGACTCTTGTCGCTCCAATACCGCCTTAAGCTCAGTCAGTTTCTTGAGCACAGGACTCAGGAGCTCACGGCGCAGGTACCGCCCGTTGTGGAAGAACTGGAAAAGTGCCTCCTTGAAGCCCTGCACCGACAGCTTCCGCCCATGATACTTGTTCATGAACATGAGCTGTCCACTGCCTGCCTGGTACACCTGTGGGAAGTAGGCCAGTAGGTCAGGAGCTGAGGGTGGTCTCAGAGCCTGGACCCCAGAGTGGTGGGGAGAGAGGGCAATGAGGCAGCCCTGGATGAGACCCTTTAGTCTGTCAAGTACAGTCACACATGAGCCACTGCCCTTGCCAAACCAGCATGCAGCCGCCCCCGACCCGGGCTCCGCCGCTGTGCTTGCGTCTGGGCTGGTAGAGAGGGCCTACCACTCCTGCCTTCCTCTCTACTCCTGTCCACAGACTCCGTGGACTCAGCCAGCCAGGCCAGCCTCAGATAGCATCACCCAGGCATATGTGCTTTCTTTTCTAACCAGAAAGTGACAGACTCAGAGGTTCAAACCTGTTTTTGTTTTTTAGGAGGTACCAGGGATTGAATCCAAGACCCTGTACATGGGAATCAGGAGCTCAACCATTGAGCTACATCCGTTCCCCAATGGGAGTTAGTTTTTGGTTTGTTTTTTAGGTACCAGGGCTGGTGATTAAACTCCGGACCTTGTATGTGGGAAGCTGGCACTCAAACACTGAGCCACATCGGCTCCCCTGAGCTGTTTTCGTTTTTTTGTTTGTTGTTTGTGTTTTTGTTTTTAGGAGACACTGGGGTTGACCAAACCCAGGACCTCCCATGTGGGAAACAGGTGCTCAACCACTTCAGTCACATCCACAGCCTTGTCTGTCTGTTTTTAAGAGGTATTGGGGACCAAACCCAGGACCTTGCATGTGGGAAGCAGGCGCTCAACTACTTGAGCTACCTCCACTCCCCAAACCTGGAATCTTTTGAGAAAACAGGACTATGCCCAGGGTGAGGGAGTGGCAGCCACTGATGCCTTGGCCAGCCCTTGCCGTGTGCCAGCGCGCCTCTCACCTGCATGCCACACACGCGAACCCCGATGACCGCAGATGTGCTCTGCTGGCACTTGCGGATCTGGTTGGCTGCCTTCTCCTCTGAAGCATCGTCACCGTGCTGGCGGGTGCCCATCTTGAGGTCCAGAACACAAGGCACCTCGTAGCGGGAGGTCAGGTTCTCCAATAAGATAAATTCTGAGTGGTTAAGGACAACCCTCACCAAAGGGGTGCTGGTGCCAGCCAGTCCTGCTATCAGTCCTGCCATCTCCCATGAAGAGCACAAGGCACCTTCACTTCTTGCCAGGATCCGGCCTGAGAGGAGCCGGGGTCACACATACGCAATTCCCTGAACTCAGCCAGGGGTGAAACCAGGGTCCACAGCACACTGTCCTCAGTTATAAATAGAACATCAAATAAGTTCAGCAAATTCTGTAGTCCAAAATGTGAACTGGAAATATTTAATGCGTATGAACTCATGAAAATATTTTTCGTCTACTGAAAAGACCTAAATCAATGGCCAGAAGCAATGAGTGTCCCTAGAGCCCAGATTATGGTCTCACCATTTCCCATTAAAAGGAACCAGAGCTCCTTAGAATAGGGGTTGGCAAACCATGGCCCACTGCCTGTTGCACAGCCCTGTAGTTAGGATTGTTGCTTTTTACATTTTGAAATGGTTGAAAATAAAAGAAAATATTTCATGACACAGGAAAATTATGTGAAATTCCACCAAGTTTCACTGGGCATAAATAAAATTTCCTTGGAACACGGCCACACTCCATTTACATTACTGTCTATGGCTGCTTTCATACTACACGGCAGAGCTGGAACAGAAACGGGCCTGCAAAGGCTAAGATACTATTTGGCCCCTTATCGAAAAGGTCTGCCCACCCCTGCTTTAGAGGAATGGCTGAGTCTCCATCTGGGGCAGGATATATCCGTGACCCTGTGGTTGGATAAAAATGACTCAAGTCTATTTGAAGAGGCTCCCTCTGGCCAAATATAGGACAATTTGAGGATTGAAGATAACTGCAATGGACTGGAACACATCAAATCTACCTAAACCCATGCATTCATAACGATGCTTTAGAGGATGTGAGGAACCCATTCAGTATTCTGAAGATTTGGTAAATAAAGGAAAAGAAACAATTAACCTGCCTTTCCTATGTAAACTATACCTCAGGATAACCACATGGCTGATGAGGGAAAGTTTCTCTATTTAGGAAGATTCCTGCTAATGAATGAAGGAATGACAGGGTGAGAAAATAACTCACCTAATGAAGAAATGGCTCTAAGGCAATGATGATCCAAAAGAGAAAGACATCTAAACGCTGGGCTTGTCGACATGCACGCTACCGTCTAAGGGGTTCCTGCCCCTCCTCCCAAAAACTGAACCTGAATCTGGTCAAGCCTTTAAATCCAATTATCAACTTATTGGAAGCAGTGGGGACAGAGCAACTTGTAAAAGGATATAAAAGGGATGCACGGTAACATGTAAAAGGGATAAAATCAGCAAAATCCAGATTGTGGGAAACTCTAGAACACCCAATTTCTTTGACAAATTTCCAAGGAGAAAAAAAATGGACAGGAGTATTTAAAAAGACAACCATTTCAACCAAACATAACGTGTGAATCTCATCTGGATCCCCATTCAAACAAGCCACCAATAAAAACATACTTATGAGACATTAAATAAATAAAGCATCCTCAATTCTATCTGAGGTAAGGAAATTACCCAGAACAAAAAACCTGTATGAATTAATTAATAGGTTAGAAGGAAAAAAAGGACGGACCCTGGTGCTTTCCCCATGCCCAGCTCCTGTCCCAGTCTGCTGAATGTGGTGAACCAGGACTGAAAGGCTGGTCCTTCCCCAAGCCCCCGGTCCCCAGCCCTCACCATGTGAGCTCTCTACGGGACCTTTGCAGGAGTCTGAAAACAGGAAACAGCCCCCTGCCCTCTTCCTCTAGGCCACTCGGGTTAAAGCCCACCTGATGCAGGCTGCCTTCTCCATGAGGCACCCCTCACCCCCAGGTACCAATCACTCCCATACCATCACCTGTACTCCCAGGCCAGCACCTGACCCTAAGGGCAGTGAGATTTGTCCATGGTTACCACAGGGTGTTCTGGCACAACTCTAGTCAACGAAGAAACTCAACCATGACTAAAAGATCCAACGTCTGCCTCTGAACACACAAAAGGCATTCCTCACTACTCGCCCTCCCCCAAAGCAGAGCTACCTGGTGAACAAAGGATACTGTACTGGTTCCGATGCTTTGCGTTCTCCTTCATTCGCTGTAACTGTTGCTGGTGACACTTCATGCTCCAAGGGTTATAGTGTTTAAGCTGGGAACCCACGTTCCCCTTTTTCTCTACACTGTAGTACAAAACTTCAGATTTCTTTAGCCACTCCAACTCTTCTTCCAACTTATGGCTACAAAGAGATAAGGATCCAATAACATGGTGATTTATTTAGGCATGAATGAATTTTCTGGAGTGATGGGAAGTTTGGTATCTTGATGTAATGGTGGTGGTGGTTACAGTAGATACACCCATGAAAACTCATTGAACTAAACACTTCAAATAGGTGCCTTTTATAGACAAATTTATACTTCAATAAAGGTGAGTGAAAAGAAAAAAGGAACCAGCCCAATGTTTTCTACAGTAAGGAGAAGCTAAGATGCAAGAACAGTCGGCCTCTTAGCCCCCTCCCACCGACGGGCAGGCAGCCCCCACGGCCTCCTCCTAAGCCAGCACCACTCTGGCTTCGGGTGCAGCCAGGCCCCTCTGATTCTGAATGCTGGAGGCTGGGGAAATGTGAACTGAATTTCCAGGGGAACGAGTCAACCTGCTTAGTTACATCATAGATACTTCAATTTCTATATTATTTATATTTTCACAAGCTCTGCCAAAGTGCAGTACTTGGAAGGCCCTGCCTAGGTGGATCCCTGAGTTTCAGGGATGCCCAACTGACCATTCCACCCCTCCACTAACTGTGAGCAACCTGAGGTACAAGGATGGCTGGCTCCTGTCTTGGTCACTTGGTCACTGCTACATCCTCAGGATGCAGCACAGGGCCTGGCACAAGCAGACATGGAAGGAATGAGTGACTACATCTTTCACCACTGCTTCTTCAGCCGTTTACCCAAAATGGCATGCTCTAAGCCAGAGTCAATTAGAGAGGAGCAGAGCGGGCGGGCCATGCAGGCACTGGCCACTGAGTGGCAAGGCACCTACTAGGCCCATCATGAATCCCGAGCTTCAGGGGACCAGGCCCAGACCGAGATCCCCTGCCACTTCCTCTCCCACATAGCCCAGGGGCCCCTTCTCAGTCCATACCTACCTCTTCATCTTCTCCTCTTTCCGGTGCTGGCGCACCCAGTCCTTGGGAGTCTTTTCTGTTTCTAGGACGTGATGTTTTTTGTTTGTCCACCTCAGGAGCTTACTTTTTGGTTCACAGTCTGAATTGTCTACACTGTCCACAGTTCCATGGTCCCCTTTCAGTGGACATGCTATTAAACACAAATTCCTGTCTTCATCTTCTTCAAAGCGCACAGATACCACACCTGTAAGGGGGTTGAGGAGCAGAGAGGACTTTGAATTCCACAGTAAGGTGCATTCTAAATAACATGATTGTAACATTTGTTTTTTTTTCTTACCCTGTTCCTTAGTCTCTATGTTGCCAGAGGCCCCAAACTCATCTGCAAACCTAACAAATATCAAAACAGCTAGAAAAGATGACACCATACAAGACAAGCAAATAGGGAGCAAACATGGCTGAGAGTCTTCCTCTCTGATGCACTCAACAAGGCAAGAGCCAAAGAATTACAGGACACATTTTTCCGTCATTAAAATGTTTATTAATTTTTAGGTAGCTCTTCTACTCCTAAGAGAGACGTGAAAACATTTGCTTTTTATATCTTGTAGAAAATTTTAATGCCCTACACAGAAACGGCAAGGGCCTCAAAGCTTGCTTTAGAGCAGAGCCTGAAGCCCCCAGGGGAAACAGGTTTGCCTGAGGGACTATAAGCATCCAAGGATAAGGCAAGACTGGGCAAGCAAAGCAAAATAAAGGGGCAAACAGAACAAACCACACGGCACAACAGACACCCTACCAAGGGCTTCCCGCAGCGCCCCCACGTGGGCAGGCGCCCCAAGCCGTTTGTCCTTCTCAAATAGGTTACTTTATTGTCTTTGCAGTCTCCCGTCACAAAAGAACAAAATGAACACACGGTAAATAGGGTTGGGTGGGGAGCACAGATGCGCGGTGGCCTGGAAAGCAGTTCGCCCCCTGGAGTCTCTAGAACCTGCCATGTGTAATTAGACAGTCTTTGAGGAGGGGGCTGCCAGGTGGGAGCGTTTCAACGGGTGCCGACGAGCGCCTTTCCTCCCAGGCCACTCGGCCCCGGGATCACTCAATGTGCTCAGTCCTTGCTGCCCGCCCGCTCGCTGCAGGGGAATGTGTTCTCAGAGAGAGACGACACTTCTGAGGTGGCCCCCCGCTCTGGGCGCAGAGGAGCCAGGCTGGGGAATTCAGAGGACCACACCCCTGTGGCCACGAGGGGGTGGTGGGGAGGACCGGGTTTAAAAGGGGGTAGGGCGGCCAGCTAACAAAGGGCCTTTGGCTTTGTCCTGGAAAAAACAAGAGAAGGACCAAGTGAAGGCCCCCAACTCCCCCACCCCCACCACAAACATGCATTTTCAGAGTACAGAGAGAGGTGACCAGCACATTCTGGCTGTAAAAGGCATTAACATTTCAACTCACAGAAGAAACCTGAGTTGTTCCAGAGTCTTTTCTAAAACCAGTCGATGCAAATTTAAAGTTAATTTTCTTGATGGGGTCTTCCTTGATTTACAAAGGATCCTCTCCCCCATCCCCGCAGGAAAGAGCACACCATTGCTGGTGGCCGCTAATGTCTCCCGAAAAAATGCATTATAAAGAGGATGAAAGCCACCCTATGTGAATCAAAAGGTTGCAACTGCGGGGACATTCTGTAACAGCAAGTGGCTCCAGCCACTCAGCACAGCCTCCCACTCGTGCATTCCATCTGACTCAACCCTGCTCCCAGCCTACCTAATCACCCGGGCTTCTGGCTTCCTGGAGGACAAAAAGCAGGCAGCAAGTTTTCTGGGTAAAATCCTCCCAAAGTCTTCCCCCGCTGTACCCCCATGGGGGACTACGGGTTACTGTGATGGAGACACCAGAACATAAAACACAACTACACTTCCACCAAAAATAAACTCAAAACAAATCCACAAAATGAAACAATTGAGCAATCTTACCAGGGCTTGACAACTGAGGGTGTGAGGTGCTGGGCTGAGGGCCAAGAGGAGGAGGAGGGAAAACACAGAGCAAGTGGGAAGGGGCGAGGGCTCCTGGGACGGCTGCCTGGGCCTTCCACGGCCACGACCCCTCGTGTCTCCTCAGCACAGCGCTGGTGTCCCCTACTGCCGCTGGGGGCTCACCTTTGTACTGGGGAGTGAATTTGCGCATCTCAGCTGGGAGGGTCTCGTAGAACTGGTGCTCCCTTGGGACCAGGGGCTTGCACAGAGTGGTCTCGTTGAAGCGGAGCACGCAGGAATGCCCCCCGACCTGATGGACAAAGGGTTCCAGCAGGATGCCCTTGGCGCGGGGCTCCACGTCCATGGCCCTGAAGGCTGGGCTCATCCTCTGGGTGCAGGAGGCACGGAGAAGAGGGAGGCGGCAGGGACCAGCGGCCAGCGCGTCCTCCGTCTGTCGTCTGCACGTCGATCTGTTTGGCCTCAGATCCTCAGCTTGCGCGGGCCAGGACGCTCTGCCAGAAGCAAACACAGCGACAAGGGGATGGGTGAGAGCCTGGGAACCGCCTTACAGCCACTGGCCCTCCTCCTCCGGCAGAAAATCAATCAGTATGAGCTCACGTGGGGCCTCACCCGACCTCCTCCAGCAGAAAGACAAACAGCCTGAGCTCATGTGAGACGGGGTCAGACCTGGACACACAGGGTCTGGGCTCCAGGGCACCCAAAACAGCCAGTGTCCCCCATGAAAGCATTAGAAAGCTGCCCTGCAAAGCTGCAACGAAGACAAATCACAATTTCAAACCTAATATTCGGATTATATCTTACCATTTTCTAATAAGATTGTCATGCTTAAGATGAACGATGCCCAAATCTCTCCCTTAATTATGTTTTTATAAACACAGGAAAAACCTGCTTATCCATCATCTAGTAAGCCCCATTAACCTTATTAGCAATGGAGCCTGGGCCCAGCTTTAATGATTAACATCTGTATCTTAAAAACAACTGATGAAGGCTGGCTAACTCCGTTTAAAAAGATACACAGTGTTCTAGGTCACTGACTATTTTTAATTGGTTCTATCCTGATCTCCAAAAGCTGGGACACACCTTTAAAACCAAAGTTGTGCTCCTGGGGTGATCAAGGCTCACACTGACTCCGAGGTCCAGGGCCTTAGGCCTGACCGCGTATCACATCAGAGCCAGGCAGAGCATGCCCTGGACCTCAGCACAGCTGTTAACCATTTCAAGGCACGCCAAGCTAATTCTGTTTTCACAGGAAAGGTCAGGCTACACAGTCTTCACCAGCACTACTATAGGGCTTGTGTTATATTTTAGTGGATCTGCATGAGATTCTTGAAACTGGGGACTGCCCAGGTTCCCACAACACCCACTGAGATGGCGATGGTGAGGACAGGCCTTCTGGAGACGCGCCCCCTGCCCTCTACTGTGGGTAAAGAAAGCATCGATTTCCGTGCCAGGCTCGTTATAGGAATTTGTCTCATCTGGTCCTCACAATACTTTCTCTAAGGTAGACACTACCCTTCCTTTTGCAAACAATGATACTGACACTTGAGGAATAAAGAAACTGGTTCAGAGCCAGAGACAACGGGCTACAGCCCCCAAGTTCTCCCCAGCCTGTTCTCAAGGCCCCTCCCTCCACCTGCCTCTAGGGCCCCAAACCTGGACCTTGGCCTTGGTACAGCACTTCTCCTCTGCACACGGGGCATTTAGCTTGCCCCATCGAAGTGCTTTCACCACGTATTTCTATTTCTATTTATAAAGGCAGCCTCTTTTCAAAAAGACTTTAAACTGGTGTTAATCTCTTCCTTTCAGAGAGAATCTGATCAGGAGTAATAGGTTTTCCTACATGCAAAGAACAGAGGGGAGCAAAGGTCCTGCTTTCCTGCCTGGCCCCGTGTTCTCATCACCACAGAGGCCTTCCAGCCATTCTACACGCTCTCCAGAACACGGAGCTCTGAGGTACCTAGCCACCCAAGCCCGTCCTGGACGTCATTACAGATGGGTTCCCATACTCTACTGAAAAGATCTCTAGACTAAGAGCGATACCAAGGAAAAGCTACTGATCCACAGTCTGCCAGCACCAAAGGACAAGTTAGGTATACTACAATTATTAAACTGTGAAAGCACAAGATGCTCCTCACAGGCCAGGTGTTAGAAGCATATATTCCAAAGCTTTCATAAAGGTGTAAAACTGTTTTTGCTATCACAGCAATGCTAACAAAGATGCACATCCTTTTCCAACTTGGCTCAAGATTCTTTTTTTTTTTTTTTAAGGAGGTACTGGTATTGAACCTCATACATGGGAAGCAGGCGCTCAACCACCGGTTCCCCTCAAGAGTCCTTAAATGTATACAATTAAGTAGAAAAATATCTCACTCCAGAGATCTTTCTTGTCTTTCCCCACATCCAATGAAAAAGAATCTAAAACAAAAGAAAAACCGGCCCTTTGGTCCTTTCTGCCTAAATGGCAGCTCGTTAAAAAGTGTGGCTCGTGGACGTGACCGGAGGCCAAAAGGCCCTGCGAGAGTCCCTGCCTCCTCCTCCCAGGTCCCCAGTGTGTTCATTAGCTGCTGCCTGTGTTGGGGCACCTTGCCACCCACCACCCAACTCTGGCAGGCCATAGGATGTTGCTCCCTTGGGAAGAAGAACCATCCTGGGAATAAGGATAGGAAAAATAAGGCTTATTCTGGCCTAAGCCAAGTCTGATGACACAGGAAACTCCCAAACGTGAGGAGGACTTAGAGAGACAATGGATTAGCCTGTAATAGGTGGAGCAGGCAGGATAAATCAGATTCTAGTCCTCGTTCTGCCAGTTTCTGGTCTGTAATTTGGGGAAGAGAGACCTGGCGTAGACCTCGATTCTGTGGGTGGTAGAACCAGATGAGAAAGTGGAAGCAACAGGTCTTTTTAAATCAAACAGTAGAAAACAGAAAGTATCAGTGCACTGCACAGAAGTAAGGTAAGTCTTATATTTTGATCCTTTTGTTTCAATATGTTCAAACTCTCAACATGAACTTCACTGTACCACATACTTCTCACTTTCAGTGTTGCAGACAAAATAGTGTAAAAGATTGTTTGGGGGTTTCTTATAGGCCCCATCCCTGCAGGAAAATGAAAGACCACCTTCCCAAGGATTACACAGCAGATCAGCTTACTCACCAGGGCCTCGGCCAGACCAGGAAAAAGAGAAGTCCGGCCCCAAGGCACCTGCTATCTCTGTCCCACCTGCCTGCTTCTCTCTCTCTCTCTCTCTCTCTCTCTCTGTCTCTCTCTCTCTCTCTCTGTTGCACATGTGGTTTGAGCAATGGAATCTCTTAACGACTTTTTTTTTAGGAGGTACCAGAGATTGAACTCAGGACTTCATACATGGGAAGCAGGAGCTCAACCA
This sequence comes from Cabassous unicinctus, assembly GCA_029593785.1. Lineage (NCBI taxonomy): Eukaryota > Metazoa > Chordata > Mammalia > Cingulata > Chlamyphoridae > Cabassous > Cabassous unicinctus. The sequence goes on from JAQZBX010042700.1 coordinate 19,653, forward strand.
CTTGAGCTACATCCACTCCCTCTTAATGAATTTAAACAGTAGAAGTCTAAGACCCAGGCTCCCAGGTATCCAGGAATATTAATGAATACTATGGAGCCCATGCAATATACTGGTGCTGAATAGGGAGACAGGGAATAACCACAAAATACTGACTTCAACCTTGTCATTTTTTTTAGCTTTCCACTTTGCCTCACATTTGTGCAAGGAACTGAGAACAGCTAAGGAACACAGAACTTATGGAGATGATCCATCCCAGGACACAGCTTTCTTTTATAGTTCATCCCTCCATATCCATCCAACTAGGTGAAGAGTCTGCTGGAAGCTAGGCCTTAATATTCTCAACTTTTTATTTTTGCAAATAAAACGGCTATGGCTCATGATAACCCCCGAACCTTTAGCTCAGTTATTGAGAATTTAGTTAATGAGGCTACAAATTGGATACCTTTGGGCCACTTACTCCGCCTCAAGAAAAGCCCCAAGGTTTGCTAGCCACAGGGGATGAGTCACACAAACCTGATGATAGAAAAACAACTCCCACCACCAGAAGCCTGAGAGCTGGCACCCAGCATCTGCCACATCCACACCTGGGACCAAGGACTACATCACCAGGGTCAGTCACCAAGCTGCCAGCCCCAGCCCACCAGGGCAACTGTGGCCGACCACACAACTTCTCTGAAGCACTTTCCTTTTCAGTGCGAGGCCGCCAGGCTTTCCTCTCCTGAGAGCTCTCCTGCCAGCACTGCTGGTGGAGAAGGTGGCGGCCAGACACCTCTGGCTTAGGGAGGGACAAACACGTGAAGAGAAGGGGTCCATGTCGTGCCTGTTCTAATTCTGGGCACCACCATGGCTCTCACCAACCAGTAAAAGAAAAAGTCCTCATCTGGAAACAGCCTAAATGTCTAAAAACGGGGAAAAGAATATAATACACTACCTCTAGCTGATGAATTGGAAATTGAAATTAAAGGGAAAAAAACGTTTACAACATCAAAAATATTAACTACTCAGGGATAAATTTAGCAAAATATGTGCAAGACCTGAAACTGTGAAGACCACGAAACACTGCTGAGAGACATTACAGAAGACCTAAGTAAATGGACAATAAGAGACTGTGTTCACGTATCAGAACACTTACTGTTAAGACGTCATTTCTCTCAAAATTAATCTATAGATCAAAATCCCAGCAGGTTTTTTGGTAGAAATTGACAAGCTGATTCTAAAATACACATAGAAATGCAAAGGACCTACCAGAATAGCCAACAAAATTTTTTAAAAGAAGAGCAAAAGTTGGAGGAGACCCCTTACTGATCTCAAGACTTAGTAATGCTAAGTAATGAAGAAGTGCAGCATTTGCACCAGAACATAGAGATAATGAAGCAGAGTGGAGTCCAGAAACAGACCCACACCTATTTGACCAATTAGGTTTTTTCATTAAATTTTTTTTTGTTTATCATTCATGCACGAATATACATAAACAATAAGTGAAAGTTGTGAACTTACAAAACAAGCATGCACATCATCATCCAGGGCTCCCATACATCACCCCACCACCACCACCTTGCATTGCTGTGAAACATTTGTTACAAATTATGAAAGAGCATCATCAAAACATTACCACTACCTATAGCCCGCATCTTACATCTGGTGTACTTTCCCCCAATCCACTCTATTATTAACACCCTGTATTAGTACTATGTATCTGTTATCGTTCATGAGAGAACATTCTCATATTTATTCTGTTAACCACAGTCCATCTTCCACCACAGGATTCACTGTGTTATACAGTCCCATGCCTTATATAATCCATTCAAAGTGGACCAATTAATTTTTTTTTTTTCAAAGATTTATTTATTTATTTATCCCCCCCTTGCCGCCTGTGTTGCTGTGTCCATTCGCTGCGTGTCTTCTCTGTGTCTGCTTATCTCCCCCTTGCTGTGAGGTCTTGCCACATCAGCCCACGGCGCCGCGCGAGCCGGCCTGCCCTCACAAGGAGGCGCTGGGAAGCGAACCCGGGCCTCCCATATGGTAAACGGGGGCTCTATCCATTGAGCCACACCCGCTTCCCAACCAATTAATTTTTGACAAAGGCTCTGTAGTGGGTTGAACAGTGCCCCCCCCCCCAAAAGTCATGTCTACCGGGAACCCTGGAATGTGGCTTTATTTGTAATAAAGTTCTTTGCAGATGTGATTAGTTAAGGATCTTGAGATTAAATTATTCTGGATTTATGGGAGGGGGCAAGCCCTAAATCCAATGACTCACGCCCTCATAGGAAGAGC
>JAQZBX010042701.1:0-21912 GCA_029593785.1 Cabassous unicinctus
AGCTTGGTTTGGGATTGGTTTGCTGTTCTTTTTCTAGTTCCTCCAGGTGTGCAGATAGATCTTCAATATTACCTCTTTCTTCCTTTTTAATGTAAACATTGATGTCTATAAAATTCCCTCTCAGCATTGCCTTAACAGTGTGTCATAGGTTTTGAAATGTTGGGTTCTCATTTTCATTCATCTCAAGGTATTTCCTGAATTCCTTTGCAATTTATTCTTTGTCCCACTTGTTATCTAACTATGCTTTTTATTTTCTATATATTTATGAATTTTCCCTTTTTTTGTCCATTATTGATTCCCAGCTTCATTCTCTTATGACCAGAGAAATTGTTTTGTATAGTTTCAGTATTTTTAAATTTATTGAGACTTGTCTTGAGACCCAACATATGTTCTATCTTTGAAAAGGATCCATGATTACTTGAAAAAAAAATGTATACGCTGCTGCTTTGGTGTGCAATGCTTTTTAGATATCTGTTGGGTCTACTTCATTTATCATATTTTTCAAATTCTCTGTTTCTTTCTTTATTCTCTGTCTAGATGCTCTATGCAATACTGAGAATGGTGTGTTGAAGTCTTCAACTATTATTGTAGAGGCATCTATTTCTCCCTTCCATTTTGACAGTCTGTGCCTCATGAATTTTGGGGCACTCAGGTTAGGTGCATATTTATTTAGTATAATTATTTCTTTTTGTTGAATGGCTCCTTTTATTGACAAAACGACCTTCTCATTCCTTATATCAGTTTTGTATTTGAATTCTATTTTGTCCTATACTAGTAATGCTATTCCAACTCTTTTTTGGTTACTATTTGCAAGGAATCTCTTTTTCAAACCTTTCACTTTTAATGTGCTTGTGTCCTTACCTCTGAGGTATGTATCTTGTAGACAATATAAAGATGGCTCATTTTAAAATATTTTATTGAAACATATCATTCAGACATAAATCTACATAAACAATAATTGTATAGTAAATGTTGCAAACTTACAAAAAAACATGCATAACCTTATAAGAATTTTATACATTCTCTCAGTGTATGTCTTTTCATTGGGAAGTTCAAATGATTAATATTCAATGTTATTACTTTAAAAGTATTACTTCCTTCATCCACTTTGGCCTTCTGCTCTCTGTTGTCATATCTTTCTATTGTTTTCTTACTCTTTAGTTTACCTTTTCTAATAATCTCAATTTCTATTTTCTTCTCCAAATCTCTTTCCCTTGTTGCATTAGTCAGCCAAAGGGGTGCTGATGCAAAATATCAGAACTCTGTTGGCTTTTATAAAGGGTATTCATTTGGGGTAGAAGTATACAGTCACAAAACCATAAAGCATAAATTACTTCCCTCATCAAAGTCTGTTGCCACATGTTGGAGTAAGATGGCTATCAGTCTCTGCAAGGGTTCAGCCTTCCTCTTCCTCCTAAGGCTCCATGGTCCCAACTCATTCCATTATTAGCTGTAGACTAACATAAGGCTTGTCTTTTTCCCCAGGGTTCATTTCTTTCTGGGCTTTCTTAGCTGTTTAAGACTGTGATCTGTTCAGCTGCAAAATTTCAGATGAGTGGCTTGAATATCTTCCCAGGGCTCCAGCATCAAATCTCCAACTCTCTCCTCTACCATGTTTTTTCTGTGAGAACCCACCCACCAACGGGGTGGGAACTCAACATCCTACTGACATGTCCAAATAAAAAACTTAATGATAATTTAATCAAGTAAAAGTGAAACCTCTGAATTTAATACAATCTAATATGCCCAGAGGAACAGTACAGTTTACAATAACAATCCAATATCTATTTTTGGAATTCATAAACAATATCAAATTGCCATACTGTCTTTTACCTTTCAGGGTACAGCACTCCTGTTAGTACCTCATGTAATAATGGTCTTTTAATAGCATATTCTATTAGTTACTGTTTGTGAAAATTTTGAACTCACCCTCATTTCCAAAGGACTCTTTTGACAGATGCGGAATTCTTGTCTGGCAGTTTTTGTTTTTCAATACCTTAAATACACCATAACACTTTCTTCTCACCTCCATATCTTCTGATATGAATTTAGCACTTAATCTTATTGAGTGTTTCTTGTATGTTATGCTTTGATTTTCTCTTGCTGCTTACAAAATCCTCTTTTTATCTCTGATATTGTCATTCTGAAGAAAGTGTGTTAGGATAGGTCTATTTGGATTTATTCTGTTTTGAGTGCATTATCCTTCTTGGTATTGGTATTTTTGTCTTTTATAAGTGTTGAGAAGCTTTCAATCATTATTTTTTCCAATATTCTTTCTGCACCTTTTCCATTTTCTTCTCCTATTAGGACTACATAATGTGAAAGTTTGTGTGTTTTGCCTTGTCTTACAATTTCTTGAGACTCTGTTCCAATTTTTCCATTATCTTTGCTTTCTGTTCTCCTCTTTTTTCCAGTTCAGATATTCTGTCTTTAAAATCACTAATTCTGTCTTTAGGCAATTCAAATATGCTCTTATATGCATTTAATGTATTTTTAATGTCATCCATTGTGACTTTCATTAGTATAAGACCTGTTACTTTTCTTTAGAGTCTTTCAAATTGTTCTTTATGCTTACCCAGTGTCTTCTTTAAATCCTTTATATCTTTAATAATATTTTCTTTAAATTCTTTCAGTTGATTTAGTAAAGTTGTGTGCTTATCACTGTCTTAAATCCTCTATCTCTTCTGGGTATTTGATTTGTTTCTTTGGCTGGATCATCTCTTCCTGTTTCTTAGTATGGCTTTTTAATTTTTTGCTGATGCTTAGGCATCTGAAAATGTTTGTGAATTTTCTCTGATGGCCAATTTCAAACTCTTGTCTATTGTATTTTTACAACTCATCTTAGATACTTGGTTCACCTTAATCTAAGGCTTTAAAGTTGTCCAGCTTAATTATCAAAATTGGGACAGGGACTCATTAATGGGGTACAGATTTTCTCTCATGGGTTAAAATACAGAAAGAACTATAAATTTTTGTCCATGCAATTTCCAGATGGGCCAGCAGATGGCACTCATTGGCACCATTCTGATGAGATCTTTCAGTCTTGGCTTTCCTGTGTTTCTGTGTTGAATCTTAAGAACAGAGATTCAAAGCAGGCCCTACTGACCAAATTCACTAAAGAAAAGCTCCCTGACTCCCCCTGCCATTTCCTTTGAAACAGCTAACAGGAAGGAAGTTGTCTGTTCCCTTTTCCATCAGATGCTGTGAGCCAGGGGTTTTACCCCAGTTTAATATCTTGGCAGTTGGGGCTCCCCTTTCTGGTCACCATGGGGGCTTGGTAACTCACATTTTGGGGGGGGTGACCTTCATGTCTCTCTTTCTCACCCTCCTGGGAGTTGTGTAGCAATGTCTTGGTCTGCTGACCCCCAAAGCAGTTCCTTAGACAGATTCAGTCTTTCTCCATTGTTTATATGAGAGCACGAAACCCTTCCTGTTGGTCCAATTCTCTCTTCCCACAATCCTCCCCCATCAAACTTTTTTAAGGAAATGGAAAAAGCATTTATCAAATGTATTTGTAGGGTAAGGGGCCCCAAATAGCTAGAAACATTTTTTTAAAGATGAATGAAGTTGGAGAAATCTCATACAGACTTTAAATCATATTATCTAGATACAGTGGTAAAGACAGAATGATACTGACATAAAGACAGACACATAGACCAATGGAATCAAATTGATAGTTCAGAAACAGACACTCATATTTATGGTCAAGTGATTTTTGACAAGATTATTAAACCCACTCCCCTGAGGCACAAAAGCCTATTTAATAAATGGTGCTGGGAGAACTGGATATCCATAGCCAAGAGAAAAAAAGAGGACCCATATATCACACCTTATTAAAAAATCAAATTAAAATGGATAAAAGACCTAAATATAAAAGGGAAAATAATAAAGCTCCTAGAAGAAAAATTAGAAAAACACCTTCAAGACTTGGTGATAAGTAGGCATTTCTTAAACTTTACACTGATAGCATATGTAATGAAAGAAAACATGAATAAATGGGACCTCCTCAAACTTACACAAATTTTTGCTTCAAACTAATATGTCAATGAAGTGATATGGCAACCCACTCAATGGGAGGAAATATTTGGAAACAAATAACCTATAAGTTATGGATTGATTTCTATGCTATATAAAAAGATCATACTACTCAACAATAAAAGAGCAAGCAATCCAATTAAAAGATGGGAAAAATACTTACATAGTCATTTCTCCCAAGATGAACTACAAATAGCTATAAAGCACATGAAAAAAATTTTCACTATCACTACCTATTAGGAAAACACAAATCAAAGCTACAAAAAGATATCATCTCATGCCTCATAAAATGGCCATTATTAAAATTGTTGGCGAAGATGCTAAGAGTCAGAGCATAAAGGGTTAAGCATTTAAAAAGCATGCTTGCTGGCAGAGAAACATTAGTAAAGGTCTCCGAGAACACTGCATACGGCAGATATCAGTAGGAGGAGGCAAAGCAGAATGAACTCACCACACAGATGTTATTGTCTGAATTTCCCAGAAAGATTGTCTGGGAATTCACAAACCGGTTGGGTTCTCATGCACCAAGCTGAGAAACTAGTGAAGACCAAGGCCTTTAGGGCAAGAAAAAATGTTCATACTTATGCTTCTTGGTAGACTGCCAGAGAAGGAAGTTTTCTTGCTGAAGTAAGAACACAATAGATTGTGGGCAAGGTTAGGCTATTTTGAGAATAATATGCACTGTTGTAAGCTGAATAAAAGAGAGGGTCACAGTAACATCGGGGCTGTTTTGCCTGAGCGAGCTGCAGCCCTCTGCTTCAAATGCATCAACTTGTCTGACTCTTCCTTTGCGCCTCACACTGACAACGACAAAAATAAATAAATTAAATAAATAAATAAATAAATAAATAAATAAATAAAACAGAAAACAACAAGTGCTAGTGAGTATGTGGAGAAATATGAACACTCCTTCACCACTGGTAGGAATGTAGAATGCTGCAGTCTCTATGGAAGACAGTTCAACATATCCTCAGGAAGCTAAATATAGAACTGCAATATGATCCAGGAATCCCTGTCATAGAAATATACCCAGAAGAAATGAAAACAGTGTCAGAAAGAGACCTTTTCACACAGATGTTCAGAGATGCATTATTCACTATTGCCAAAAGACAGAAACAACCCAAGTATCTATCAAAGAATGAATGGATAAACAAAATGTGGTATATATGCACAATGGAATACTATGCTGTTGTAAGAAGAAGTGAAATTGGAACACATATGATAACGTGTTTTATAAAGACCTAAATAAATGAAAGAATATTCCGTGTTCAAATATTTGAAGACCAATTATTGTTAAGGTGGCAATTCTGCTCAAAGTTAATTAGAGATTCAATGCAATCCAAATCAAAATTCCATCAGATATCTTTGCATAAATGGAAAAGCCAATAAACAATTTTGTTTTGGGGATCTAGTGCCCAAATAATCAAAAACATCTTGAAGAAGAGGAGGATTTTAGAGCACTAACATTTCCCAATTTAAAATTTATTATAAGATTACAGTAATCAAAATATCACTACACTGGGACAAGGGCAGACATTTACACTATTAGAATTGAATGGAAGTTCAAAATAGACCTTCATGTCTATGACCAACAATGATGAAAGAATAGTCTCTTCAATATACGGTATTGGGAAAATTGGTTAGCTATATGCAAAAGAATGAATGTGGAACTCTACCTCTAACCACATACAAAAACTCACTCACAGTGGAACAGATACCTAAATATAAGAACTAAAACTGTAAAATCTCTTGGAGATTGAATTATGTATAGCACATGCTTTTTTTTTTTTTTTAACATTAATCCATTCCTGCAGATATAAATCCATTTTAAATAGGACCTTTTAGTTAGGGTGCAGTCAATTGAATAAGTTTGCACTGTAATACAATTACTTCCATCTTTTATTAGCAGAATGAAATTCTGATATATAGGGAAAGACAATGTAGAGGATGGAAATCAATGAGACCATGAACAGAAAGGAGGATGACCATGCCAGCTGCACTGCCATGTGACAGAAAATTCAAGGTGAAGGATCACTGGCAGCCAGAACAAGAACAATCCAACCATTGGGGAGAAAGAATCAGCTTTCTAATGCCTTGATTTTGGACTTGTGCCAGCCTCAAAACTGTGAACAAATAAAATCCTGTTGTTTAATCCAAATTACTTTATAGTATTTGCTTTAGCAGGCAGGAAACTAAGATAAATCCTTAGAGGGAAATATACGGAAACCTTTACATTTATACCAAAAACCAAATGCAAAAGAAAAATAGATAAATGGGAATTCAGCAAAATTCAGAAAAAATGTTCATCAAAGTACTTTATCATGAATGTAAAGAAAAAACTACAGAATGGTAAAAATATTTAGAAATTGTTTATCAAAGGGTTTATTATTGAGATTGTATAAAGAAATCTTAAAACTCAACAACAAAAAGACATACAAACCAATTAAATTATGGAGCAGAATTATAGTAGATTTTTCTCCAAAGAAAATAGATAAATGTTCAATAAGCACATGAAAAGATGCAAAACCTCAATATCATTAGGAAAATGCAAATCAAATGAACAATGAGATAAAATTTCATATGCCTTAGAGTGCATACAATGAAAAACAAGAAATAACAAGTGTTGGACATGATATGGAGAAATTGTACACTTGTTTATTTTTGGTGAGAAAGTGAAAGGATGCTGGTGCCCCTGCTGTGGAAATGAACATTAGGTTTATCCCTTGGCAATCCCGTTTCCAGATGAATACCCTAAAGAATTGAAATCAAGGACTTTTACAGATATTATCACATCAATGTTCATAGTGACATTATTTGAAAATGGAAAAATGGAAGCAACCCAAATGTGTGTCATCCCATGAATGTATAAGAAAAAGGCAGTAAATTAATAAAAAGGAATGTTATTACAGCACAAAAACAAATTAAGTACTCATACATGCAACAAAATGCAGGAATTTGAAGACATCATGTTGATTAAATTAAGCAAGATCAAAAGGACAAATATTCTATGATATCACTGGTTAAAAAATTTAGAATATGCAAATTAGTAAAGTAAGAAACTATAATACAGGTTACCAGGGCCTGGGTTGTGGGTTGGAAATGGGGAATTAATGCTTAATTTCAACAGAGTTTCTGTTTGGGATGAGGGAAAAGTTTTGATAATGGATGGGAGTGATGGTTTCACAAAAAGATGATTACTACAACCATTGAGCAGGGACAATCAGGACAGTGGTCACTCATACAATCTTAACCACCCAGTAAAATTTTGGTAGTTAATAAAACTATTTGCTTAAATTGTTTCTCTACTTTGAAAAATGTAGAAATTAGAAGAAACCACTCATAATTGGAAAGAAAGAGAAAAACAATTAGCCCTAAACATATTAAATATTCTAGTAAATATCAGAAGCTATATGGATATAACCAATACAAGCAAATCAGCTTTATTATTATTAATATTGATTAAAATGGTCATGCAAATATAAAATATTGTAAACAAAAAGAAATTATATATATAAACAAAATATTAGTAAAATAAAAGTTCTTATTTGTTGAATAAGTTGAAGTTAGTATACTTTTTTATTAATGAGGAGATTTCAAGAACCTATAAAACAATAAAAGGGAGAGATATGGGCAGAATATTAGCCTTTCTTTTAATATTGAAAATCATGCCTGAAGGTGAAAGGATGCTTTGTGGAGGAGGAATTTTAGGTGGAATGCGTTCCTTAGATCCTGTGTGCAGGTGAGAAGATAAAATAGAGAGATTGCAAGGCAACTCTGGATACACACTGACGTGAATAAATTTAATAAATAATGTTACAAAGGAGAAAAGAAAGGACTTACTTGCAGGTCTTTTAAAAGAACTAAAATTATAGAATGATGAGGAATAATCTTGTGAGCATATTTGGAATAAAACCATTCTTGGAAGATTCATTAGCTTTGTTACAGTAACAGTTTTAAGATCATTTCACCATAGATGGGAGATACCAGAAGTCATCCTATTTCCCTGGTACATTAAGAAAATCAGTCACAGCTGTGCAGTGTTCAAAACCACTAGACAATATGGAAAATTTCTTATAGATCATGTGTTGTTGATGAGTTGATATTGAAGAGAAAGAAAATAATCACTGGATATGTTCAGGGTTGTAAACAATCTTTTTTCAGGAATAGTGTAAATATGGTTGAATGATGGAAAGTTTATTGAATCTTGATCTCAAAGCAAATCATTTCATTTGCATAGATTCTTTTATTCTGTGAATTCTACTGTTAATATATCTCAGCAGAATTTGGGTAGAAAAACAAAACAAAAAGTAATATGTATATTCATTCGTTTCAAGACTGCCAGTTGATTTCCTGTATCATGATGTCCAGGTTAGAAGACTTACATTGTCATTGTTAGCATATTATTTATTGATATTGTGGATTGTTTCCATTTTGGTTTTTAGTATTAACTTAATAATTTATACTTTGACTTCCACAGACATTCACCATATAAATAGACATGAGCAACCTCACTATCATCAGAGAATTCCATACCAAGGAAATCTCAAACTCCCAGGATCTCCAAGTCTTGCAAGTTCTGCTGTTTTTAGTTATTTATATTAATATATATTCAGTGGTGATTAGCATATATTCTGTTGAAGACTGTAATAAAGCATTATCCACCTACATCCCACAATTGGAAATTCTGATTATATTGACAATTTCTGCATTGTTTGCTGTCTTATACCCCATTGCAGATGAAGCATCTCTTAAAGTTCTTCTCACAGCCATGTTTTACACCATGTTGTCCCCACTTATAACTACCTCAATCTATATTTTGCAGAATAGAGAGATTAAGAATGCTCAAAGCAGAATATTCACAGATATGCTGAGTTTCAAAGAAGGGATTCCCTTATAGGAAAAATACTTAAAATCAAAAATGATTAATTTATACTTGATATATATTTTTATATTTGAATCTGTCCCTATAAAATATCTAAAGTATTGCTGTCTGTTAATTATTGGTTGTTCACATGTATCAATTGGCTATATATCTCTCTGTTTTAGTTTTCATTCAGAATTCCACATTTGTATAACTTGTGTGGTTCTTGAAATGGCTTTCCACATTGTTTTGGAAAATTATTGTTATGGCATTGAACTAAAAACAATTAATGCATCATAAAGAGAAGAACATGCTTTATATATCAGTATCTTAACAGTTATTTATTATTTTTAGATAATTTCATGGTACTTGATACTGCTACCCTGGAAGAAAATATGTTGTGTTTTGAGTTATAGAAGCATTATTTTTAAATTTCCCTTCTTGTATAGTCACACATATGCATGCATCTAATGATAATAATAAAGTGATTAGTACAAGAAACAACTGTAGAAGTGAGGACTCACCAGGAATTTAGCACTGAGATATGCAATAATCCTGGAACCCTTGGAGAGTTATCTCCCTTATTGAAGCTATAAAATATTACCCTTTAACACAGAGTATATTTTGCAAAATTTTGGTCTTTTCATGAGCTCTATATGAAAAGATGTATCCCATACTTGTTTCATTCAAGCTTTGTACATGATGAAAAACGAGTACTCAATATTATAAAATGGAGTAAGATGTAGCAATAAATGATATTGTATTTTCCTTCAGAATACCAGATATTGCTTATACTGTGATTCACTCTTACCAACAATAAGATGTGAAAGTGATATTCTCAAGATGGAATGAGTTGTATTTTTCTAATTCTGTAAGGCTGAGTCAGCATTCTGGTAGTAAGACTATATCAGCCCTTTTTTTCTCAGAAATAAAACAATTAAAGTTTGCATTTTTAACTTCAGAATCCTATCCAGAAAATGCTGAGTATTTAGGAACTTATGCTAACTTATATTCAGTTGACAAATCAGTCTCATTATGCTTTAGTATGTAGTATTCAACATAGATACAAGCAGTTAATGAGGAATATAGGCCTTCTGTCATGCAATACTAATAATTTTAGTAAAATAATAATACTCCTGAACTTTGTCCATATTCATCCAATGTCTAAAATATGTACATATATTTTCAAAATTTTGAAAATTGATTAATACATCATATTTCTTTTAAAAACATATTTTTGCCATCTAGGTCTGTTTCAAAGTCAGGTGTTACTTTTGTAAAGGCATCACTGAATGAATTTGTATACAATTCAGAGCTGTACAAAGAGAATACCGCTCAAAATCTTTTCATGTGTGAATAAATCTTCATATTTCAGCATCTCTTAAATTGATATTCAATTTAAATTGATATATAGAATTTCTATCCAATTTTCTTGCTTCTAAATATTTCAATATCTATGTTTATTTAATTATAATTCTCTGGACTCCTATAAAGGTCAAATGTTGTTTTGTTTCTTATCTCTTATTTTTTGTAATGATATGATATTGTATTTTATGGGTTTCTGAAATTGTGGATTGATTTTTCTAAGTGTGTGTTTTTAATTAATGTGCCAGCATGTGGTACACTATATAAATCAGAAAACTTAATTTTACCATTTGTGAAAAGGTTTTCTTAGTCTTGATTAATGTAATATTTTGTCACCAATTTCTTTTTAACCCTGGATTAGAATGAACATTTATTTCTTCAGTATTTTCAACATATTTGTGATAAAGTTATATTTATGAAAAAAATGTCCTTCAAGATCTCTTTTAGTAGTAACAATATTTCCCTCTTCTTTAGAGGTAACCACCTTTCTGCCTTTAAGTGATGCATTAACCCAATGTTTTAGCTTCCTAGGTTGCTTAAAAAAATAGCTTGCAAAAAGATGGCTTAAATAATGGATAGCCACAGTTTTGCAAATAATAGAAAGTCTCAATGAAAGTATCACTAAGGCAATGCTTTCTTTCTGATGACTGGAATTCTGGGGTTGACTGTCGGTGATCCTTGGTCCTGGGCTCCTCTGTCACATGGTATTGCACACGGAGGCCTCTCTTCTTCTCTCCCTTTTCTCCCTGATTCCACTGATTTTGAGCTTCTCTGTGGCCTTATATCTGTCTGAATTTCATTCTGCCTATAAAATCTCCAGTAAGAGGATTAAGAGCCATCTTGATTGAGGTGGGCAGCACATTAACTAAAGTAACCTCATTAGAAGATCCTTCTGAGATATATTCACACACCATATGATCTATCCAAAGTATATAATCAATGCCTTTTTTTTAGCTGTTAAAAATTCCCTTATTGTAAATTAGCAAAGTAAATAGAAAAATAGATTGAAAGAAATTATTCATTATTATGATTGAAATAATGAAAATGCTTTAATAATGATTGAAGTGATGAGCACACAGCAATGTGATTATACCAAATACCATTGATTGTCCACTTTTGATAAAATGTATGCTTTATTAATATGTAAAAAATAAAATTAATTTGTAAAAAAAATCCAAATTTGGAAAAAAATTCAAAGATTAAGAGACAGTTCATTTGATGGGTTTTCTATTGCAAAAATGCCTTGTGAAAAGTGGTAACCTGAATAATGGTAAAGATTCATTTACTGTGGTGGGAAAAAGATCCTTTTGCATGATCTTACAATGACAAATACAGGTCATTTTAAAATTTGTCAAGACCTATAAATGTGTATGTTGCAAAATTTAAACCATACTGTAAATCGTTGACCATGGTTAGTTACAATGCTTAAATAATTGTAAAACAATTGTAACAAATATACCAGACTCATGTAAGATGTTATTAATATGGGAAAGTGGGGGAGGGGGAATGGTTGGATATATGGGAATCCCCTATATTTTCTATGTGACTTTTCTGTAACCTAAAGCTTATTTAAAAATAAAGCCAAAAGATAAAAAATAAAGCAAGACATTGAGGGGAACATATGAAAGAAATTGTAGCTGTACATAAAAGATAACAGACCTTTTGATGATGAAAGACACAATAAAAAATGTTTTTTTATTTTTCATCTTTGTATTTTATTTGCTATTTTAAAATTATTATTATTATTTTCTTATTATTCTTATTTATTTTTTGGCATTGTTGTTGGTGTCATTTTGCATCACAGAAGGGTCACAAATATGGCAGGAGGGGATCATTGGTGTAGGGTGTTGGTGAAGGGGAATAGTGCCTTGTGGCATGCCACTATGCAATATAAATATGTTCAAGTGGACATGGGATGTTGTCTCAGTGGGTGGAGACCCACACAATAACCAAAATAATATTGAATTCCCATCCTGGGCAGTCCTCCTACATTCTCTAAGAGAGCAGCAAGAATCCCTGAGTACATGAACAGTGCCTAGCAAAGGAGGACAGACTGTTTTTCTAGGGCCTTGATATTGATGATTGTACTTATGAGCCTTATACTTGTGAAATTGAACCTTAGCCTAGTATCATTTATTGCCTAAGAGTTACCTCCAAAAAACCTTATTGTTACTCAAATGTGGCCTCTCTCTCAGCCAAACTCAGCATTTCAATGGACAATCTTCCCCCAACCCCAGCATGGGATATAACTCCCAGGGATTAGCCTACCTGGCAATGAGAGATTATTAACAAGTGTGAATTAGTGAACCATTTGTAAAAAGATCTTGACCAAAAAGAGGAAATACTAAATACAAATGAGTTTTCTGGCTAAGAGATTTCAAAGTGAATTGGGAGTTCATTCTAGAAGTTATATTTTTGTACATCTCAGCACAATCTCATTGACTACCACAGTAAGCAGTGACTCAAGCAGGGCTTCTCCTGAAGGCTCTAGAGATATCTAGACACTATAGGCAGGTCAGACAATCTCAGGAATTTGGCACCTTGGTAGTGGGCCTTAATATGGAATATATGCTCTCCAGT
Source organism: Cabassous unicinctus (assembly GCA_029593785.1). Classification (NCBI taxonomy): domain Eukaryota; kingdom Metazoa; phylum Chordata; class Mammalia; order Cingulata; family Chlamyphoridae; genus Cabassous; species Cabassous unicinctus. The sequence continues at coordinate 12,842 of JAQZBX010042701.1, forward strand.
GTGACAGAGTTAGACTCATTTATGATTTTCCTACACTTGGCTCTTCTGCCCCTTTTATTTGATCCTATAGTTAGCACCATGCTCATTAAATATATGCCCCAGAGCCTTAAGTCTTTGGTCTGTTCATATGCCTATTGAACAATAAATCTCAGCAGAGTTGCAACACCTACACTCCAGTACATTGGACTCACCTAGGATAACTATGATGATGGGCTTCACTTATCCCAAACAGAGTATCTACAGCTGCAGGCAAAAGAATTCCATCCATCTGCTCCATGGACCTAAGCCCCCTGTCAGTCAGAATCACAGAAGGAATCACCATCCCAAAATCCTCAAGATCAAGTAATGAACAAACTTAAATGGGGAATGTAAATATGGACTAAAATAGACTTATTATTATTATTCTAGCAATGGAAGAACTTGTAAAATTGATATAAAGGCACTGGCCACCAGAGGTTCAGAGGGAAGGAAGAGGGAAAATAAGTGTAATATGTAGCATTTGTGGGACAATGGAATTGTCCTGCATGGCATTGCATTGATGGATACAGGCCATTATACATTTTTCCATAACCTAAAACATTGTATGGTACAAAGTGTAAACTATAATGCAAATTAAAGATCATGGTTAGTTGCAAACCTTCAATATGTATTCATCAATTGTTACAAATTTACCATACAAATGAAAGATGTAATATAAAGATTATTTCAAAATAGAATAGAATAGAATAAAAAAATAAAAAATTGCACGTGAAGGCTTTTTCTCAGATTTATGTTACATGAGTGAATAAATTTTCTTTATTACATTAAAGAAAGATCCTATTTACAATGGGTCTGCATGCACTGGAATGGATTAAGTTTAAGAATATGTTTGCTGGGACACATACAACTCCAAACCACCAAATCTTGAATTTGGTTCTCAGAGGCTAAAACAACAAAAATAGGTCTCTTGCTTAAAAGCATGCCCATTGTGAGTTGGCTAAGCAAAATTTTAATTTTAATAATTATGCTTTATGTGCTATTCCTAACATTTTAGTGCTAATACCTATAAGAGGATTACATTCCAGTACCTGCAGAAATACAGATATAAAGATTAACCATGTAACAAGCTTTGGCCAAATAAAATACAAGGGAAGGGAAGAATTTGGATGAAAGAGCTTGGTTATCTTAAAAACAACAACCTGTTTTCTCTTTGACACTTAGATAGAGACTGTAAAATCAGCTTTAGTTCCAGAAAGAAGATCTGTAGCTAACATGTTAATCATCACTTAGTACTAAATATACACAACAATTGAGGGTGCACTCAAATGTAACATAGCCTAAGTACATTTATACATTGCCACATTATATTCTCAATTGATTTTAGTGATTAAAACTCATATTAGCAAAGGGTGAGAGTTCTCTTTACTCAACATCAATACTTCAAACAGTCATATAATTAATTTTTTGCTATAATATAAAAATTAATTTACTCATTTTAACATTTATTTATTTAATTTCCTGTTATATATCATATTTATTTGCCTTTGATTTTAGGGACATGTTGCCCTCACAGAATCAGTTAGTGTTTCCCTCCTCATCAAATTTTTGGAAGAGTTTGAGCAGGATTGGTATTAATTCTCTTGGGAACGTGTGCCCATGAAACCATCTGGTCATGGACTTGATTTGGGGGAGGTTTTCGTTGACTGAATCAATTTCTTTACTTAAAATATGTTTGTTGAGATCTTCTATTTCTTCTAGAGTTAGTGTAGGTTGTTCATATGTTGATAGAAATTTGTATATTTCATCTAGATTGTCTAATTTTTGAACGTACAGTTTTTCATTGGAACCTATTAAGATAATTTTTATTTCTGTGGGTTAAGTAAAAATATCCCCCTCATTTATGACTGTATTTATTGTGTATTCTCTATTTTTTTTCTTTGTCTTTCTAGCAAAGGGGATGTCAATTTTATCAATCTTTTTCAAGAACTAACTTATGTTGATATGTATATTTTTGTTCTGTTTCATTTATTTATACTCTAAGCTTTGTTATTTCATTCCTTCTGCTTGCTTTGCATTTAATTTGCAGTTCTTTTTCTCATTTCCCCAGGTATGCAGTTAGATTTTTCATTTTAGTTCTTTCTTGTATTTTAATAGAAGCATTTATGGCCATATATTTCCTTCCTAGAAATGCCTTCACTAATTTTCAGAAGTTTGGATATTTTGTTTTCTTGTTTTATTTCATCTTAACATATTTACTGATTTTCCCTTTATAATGTCTTCTTTGACCTATTGATTGTTTAAATGTGTGTTATTCAACTTCCATATCTTAGCTGATTTTCCAGTTTTGGCTTGTTATTGATTCTCAACTTCATTCCATCATGATCAGAGATGTTTTGGGTAATTTTGATCTTTTAAAATTTATTGAGTTTTGTTTTTTACCCAATATGTCTATTACCATGATATCCACTATTAGTATATTTCTATCCATATTTTTGAGATTTGTTTGAACTTTGATTAGTTGATTTTTCTTATTTATTTTTTTTATTATTTTTAAATTTCTTTTAAAATATACTTAGATTACCTAAGTGTTACACAAAAAATACAGGGTTTCCCATATGCCCTACCTCCCACACCTCCCATAAACTCCCACATAAACATCCTTCATTAGTGTGGCACATTAATTGCAATTGATAAACACATCCTGTGGCTTTGCCATTAAGCATGGACCATAGTTCACATTGTAGACCACACTCTCTCCCACACAGTACTGCATGCTTTATGATGATATAAAATGGCCTGTATCTGTCATTGAAATGTCACTCAGAACAATACCCAAGTCCTGAAAAAGCCCCCATTACAACTGCTTTTCCTCTCCCTGCCCCCAGAACCTACAGTGGCCACTGGCTACACAACAATGTTGTAATTACTTCCATTGCTTGAATCACAATATGTCTGTAGTAGAATAGTAATAGTAATTACTCTAAGTAAGTCCACTCTAGTCCACAGCTCTTCATCCCATCCTGAAGGAGTCTGGGATGGTGAAGTCCACTCTACCTCCAATTGAGAGGGGACTTATATCCAGTGAGGAAGATGGATGGGATTATCCTGCCAGCAGCTAATTTCCATTTCCAGGGATGGCCATTGTCCATCATCATCTCCCTGCCAGATATCCTGGGTGAGTCCAATGAGCTATAGTGTAGGAGTTGCTGCTCTACCGAGGTTCCAGGCCCAGCTGGCACATAGACAGCCCAAAGACTCACATCTCTGGATGTACACCTACAAACTCCACCACCAAATATAGGTTTGAATGGAAGGGACAGGTGAGCCTTGTGTAGAGAAGACACAGTTGATTCCAACCCTGCCACTCTCAGGAGCACAAATTCCAAAGTAGGGCCCACTGGCAAGGGACCAAACTCTGGACCTATCCCCCCTGACATATGACCTGAGTGTCTCCAAGGCCCCCAGGAGCCCCACTATTTGGGGTGATATCAAATTTGTAATTCTATAAGATCATACTGAGATTTGCATAAGCGTTACCTCTGGGGTGACCTCCCAACTCATTTTGAAGTCTGTTAGGCATATAAACTCATTTGTCTTTACCTCTTTTCCCTTTTATTCAAGATATTTTTCCAGTCTCATTGCCAGTTCATGCTTAGTAGCAGTCTATTGGTGCCAGGGATGCTTATCTCCAGGAGTCATGTCCCACGCTTGGGGGAAGGTAATGTATTCTTAGGCTGAATTTGGCAGAGAGAGGACACATTTGAGCAACAAGGAGGCTCTCAGGAGGCAACACTTAGGCACCCTGTAACAATAGGCTAAGTTTCAATTTCAAGAGCAAAGACTCATAAGGCTAATCATTAATATCAAGGGCCCATCAGTGGATCATCCTCCCTCAACAGTCACTACCCCCGCACTTGGATGACAGTTGCTTCTCCCTTAGAGAATGTGGCAGAGCTCTCCAGGATCGGAATTCAGTATTCTTTCATTTATTGAGTGATTCTCCACCCACTTTGACAATGCTCTGTGAACAATTGAACATTTTTAGATAATTTATATTTATGCTCAGGTCAACTTCCTCCCATGCATCCCCCATCCCTGGCACCCCACACCAACAATCCTCTGCTGCCCCATTTGTAACCCTTCTGTGATCCAAAGCTTCTTCAAAGATGAAGCCATTACAATAGCTGAATATAATTAATAGGAAAATGAAATAATGATAAATTTAAATGTAAGAGATAAAATACATAATTTTTTTAAAAAACTACAATTAAAATAAAATTAAAATATTGGGATATTTAAAAAATGAAAAAAATATTTATGTATATATATTTACCTTTTATGTTTCATCACTGCAATATCTGGTGTCCAGTCGGTACCATGGCAACATCCGCCTCTCATTCCCCAGTGTCTCACTATTTTTCATTTTGTTTTCAAAGAACTTTTAGGTCACAGCAAAGTCACTCACAGTATCAGAAGACTCTCATATAACCAACATCCTCCCCCTTTCCTCAACCACCTATTAATGCCTTTTTGTATATGGATGGTAGCATTTTTATAACTGATATACATATAGTGAAACATAGCTACTAAACCTCAATGGTTTACACTATGGTTTATATTTAGACTGTACACTTTTATAAATTTTGATGATATTTACCATGTCCTGGGTTCATCACTATATGGTAATGAAGAACATTTCCACTGACCACTAAATACTCTGTTTCATGTATTCTATTCCTCCCACCCCATCACCCTGGGGCCCTTGATAACCCCCTGGCTTAACTCATTGAATGACAAGATTCATAGTTACATGCAACAAGAGGTCTTGACACACTGGTTTGTCCTCCCATATTAGGAAACTCCATTGCTCGTGAGACACTCCTGCCTGTTTATTTCTGAACAAATCAGTCCTCCCAAAGATAGGAGTCCAACTCCTTCCCACTCATAATGTGGCTATAAACCATCTGATGCAACCCAATAATATCACTACCCTCCTGTCCTATCCCTTCAATTAAAAACTACACTCTAACACTTTACCATAGATTAGATCCATATGGGTGAATGGTTCACAACCTTCTCTTATCTATTTCTTGTGAACCTATCTTACAAGCAATAGCTCACTGAGACTGCTCAATTTCCTTAATTCATATCAGTGAGGTCATGTAATATTCATCCTTCAATGCTTGGCTAGCTTCACTCAACATAAGGTCTTCAAGATTCATCCATGTAATCCCATGTGTTAGCACTTCATTCCTTCTGAGAGCTGAGTAAAATTCCATTGTATGTTTGTACTATATTTAGTTTACTCCCTAATCACTTGATGGGCACCTGGTTGATTCTAACTTTTGGCAATAGTGAACAATGCCACTATGAACATTGGTGTGCATATATATGTTCATGTCTTTGTTTTCAATTCTTCAGGTTATATACCCAGCAGTGGACTCCCTGCATCATATGGCAGGTCTATAGTTATTTTTTTTGTGGAACCGCCAAACAGTCCTCCGTAGTGGCTGGACCATTCTACAATCCCACCAGCAGTGAATGAGGGTTCCCATTGCTCCACATGCTCTCCCACAAATATAGTCTGCCATTTTTTAATAGCCACCATTCTAATGGGTGTAAGATGGTATCTCATTGTAGTTTTGATTTGCATAACCCTAATAGCTAACAATGTCTAGCAACTTTTCATGTGCTTTTCAGCCATTTGTATTTCTTCCTTAGAGAAGTGTCATTTCAGGTGATGAGACCAATTTAAAAATTGATTGTTTTTTTATATTTGAGATATAGGATTTCTTTTTATATGCAGGATATTAGGATCCTATCACATATATGGTTGCCAAATATTTTCTTCCATTGGGTAAGCTGCCTTTTATACTTTCTTGATAACACCCTTTGAGGCGCAGAAGTTTTTAATTTTGAGGAGATCCCATTTTTCTATTTTTTCTTTTGCTGCTCCTGCTTTGGGTGTGAAGTTTATGAAACCATTTCCTATTACAAGGGCCTGTAGATGCTTCCCTACATTATCTTCCAAGGTCTTTATGGCCTTGGCTCTTATATCTAGATCTTTGTTCCATCTTGAGTTGATTTTTGTATAAGGTGTGAGATGGTGTTCCTCTCTCATTCTTTTGGATATGGATATCCTGTTCTCCAAGCACCACTTGTTGAAGAGGCCATTCTCTCCCAACTGAGTGGACTTGGTGGCCTTGTGAAATATCAGATGGCTGTTTATGTGAGGATCTATATCAGAACTCTCAATTTGGTTCCATTGGTCAGTATGTCTATCCTTCTCTCAATACCATGCAGTTTTGACCACTGTAACTTTGTAGTATGTTTTTAAAGTCAGGTGTTATGATGCCTCCAACTTCATTTTTCTTTTTCAATATGTCTTTGGTGATTTGAGGCCTCTTACACTTCCAAATAAATTTTGTAACTAGTTTTTCCAATTCATTGAAAAATATAGTGTTGATTTTTATTTGGATTGCATGAAAACTGTAGATTAGTTTGGGTAGGATAGACACCTTGATGATGTTTAGTCTCCCTATCCAAAAAATTGTAATATTCTGTCAATAATTTAAGTCTTCTTTGATTTCATTTAACAGTGTTGTGTAGTTTTATGTATATAAGTCCTTTACATCTCTAGTTAAATTTATTCCTAGGCATTAGATACATTTTGTTGCTGTTGTGCATGGTATTTTTTATTTCCTCCTCAGATGGCTATTTATTGATGTAAAGAATTGCTACTGATATTTGAGCATTGATCTTAGAGTCTGCAAATTTACTTAGCTCCTTTATAAGTTCTAGAATCTTTGTTGTAGAATTCTCATGGCTTTCTATGTATAGGATTATGTTGTCTGCAAATAGTGAAATTCTTATTGCTTCCTTTGCAATTTGGATTTTTTTATATCTTTTTCTTACCTTAGTGCTTGAGCAAGTACTTCTAAGACAATGTTAAATAGGAGTGGTGATAGTGGGCATTCTTGTCTTGATTCTGATCTTAGAGGAAAGCTTTTAGGATTTCACCATTGAAGTTGATGTTAGCTGTGGATTTTTCATATATACCTTTTATCATGTTCAGAAAGTTTCCTTCTATTCATACCTTTTGCAGTATTTTTATGAGGAAAGAGTGCTGCATTTTGTCAAATTCTCTTTCTGCATCTAAAGAAATGATCATTTGTTTTTTTCTTTCAATCTGTTTATGTGGTGTATTACATTGATTGATTTTCGTAAGTTGATACATCCTTGCAGACCTGGAATTAAACCCACTTGGTCATGTTGTTTGATATATTGTGGAATGCGATTAGCAAGTATTTAATTGAGGATTTTAGCATCTAAGATTTTTAGAAAAATTGGTGTGTAATTTTCTTTTCTTTTGGCATCTTTGTTTGGCTTTGGTATTAGGGTAATGTTGAGATCATAGAATAAGTTAGGCAATATTCATTCTATTTCGATTTTTTGGAAGAGCTTAAGCAGGATTGGTGCTAACTCTTTCTTGAATGTTTGGTAGAATTCAGCTGTGAAACAGTCTGGTCCTGGGCTCTTTGTAGTTGGGAGGTTTTTGATGACTGAGTCTGTCTCTTTACTTGTAATTGGACTATTGAGTTCATCAATTTCTTCATTCCTCAATATAGGCTTCTTGTGACTTTCTAGGAATTTGTCCATTTCCTCTAAATGATCATTCTTCTTGGCATATAATTTTTCAAAGTATTCTCCTATGATAACCTTTATTTCTGTGGGGTCAGTTGTTACATCCACTTCCTCATTTCTTATTTTGTGTATTAGCATCTTCTCTCTCCTTTTCTTTGTTAGTCTGGCTAAGGGTTTGTCAATTTTATTGATCTTCTCGAAAAACAGATTTGGTTTAACTTTTCTCTAGTGCTTTCTTATTTTCTATTTCATTATTTAAGGTCTAATCTTTGTTATTTCCTTCTTTATAATTCCTTTAGGTGTAGTTTGTTGTTGTTTTTCCATTTCCTCTGTGTGTGCAGTTAGGTCTTCAATTTTAGCTCTTTTTTCTTTTTTGATATATCTATTTATGGCAATGAATTTTTCTCAGTACAGCTTTGGCTGCATTCCATAGGTTTTTATATATTGTGTTGTCATTTTCATTCATTTCAAGATAGTTACTGATTTCTTTTGAGTTTTCCTCCTTGACTAACTGTTTGTAAAAGAGTGTGTTGTTTAACTACCATATCTTTGTGCCTAAATCAGGTTCTCTGGCCCTTAGTGATTTCCAATATCATTCCATTGTGGTCAGAGTTTTTACTTTGTATTATCTCAATCTTTCTATATTCATTGAGAGTTTTTCTGTGGCCTGGCATGTGATCTATCTTGTAGTATGATCCATGTGCACTTGAGAAGAATATATAACCTGCTGTATTTGGGTATATTGTTCTGTATATATCTGTTAGGTCCAGATCCCCTAATGTATTATTCGGAGTATTTGTTTCTTTACTGATTCTCTGTCGAGATATTCTGTCTAATGGTGATTCTGGTGTATTAAAGTCCCCTACTATAACTGTAGATACATTTATGTCTCTAGTTATTCTTTCCAGTGTTTGCCTCATGTATTTTGAGAAATTCTGATTAGGTGCATAAATGTTTATGATTGTTCTTTCTTCTTGAAATATTACCCCTTTTACTAATATATAGTGTCCATCTTTGTCTCTTACAATAGTTTTGCATTTAAAGTCTATTTTACCCATTATTAGTATAACTACTCCTTCCTTATTTTGGTTGTTGTTTGCTTTCTAAAATTATTTTCCAGCCATTCGCTTTGAGCCTTCTTGAATCCCTGGGTCTAAGGTGGTTTTCTTGTAGATGACATATAGATGGGTGATGTTTCCTTATCCATTCTGCCAATCTGTGTCTCTTGACTGGTGAGTTTAATCCATTAACATTCAGTGTTATTACTCTCAAGGAATTTCTTACATCAGGTATATTTTCTTTGGGGTTATGTTTGTCATATGTTGTTATTTTTTTCTCTTTTTGTATTTTTAGTTGTGCTTACACTCTCCTCCAACTCTCTCTCTCCTGTTTTTTTTTTTTTCCTTTTAACCTGTAGAACTCCCTGTAGTATTTCTTGAAGTGCGAGT
>JAQZBX010042702.1:0-21920 GCA_029593785.1 Cabassous unicinctus
CAGGTGCTCAAAAAACACTGAGTTACACCCACTCTCCCTCTGATGACACCTTGATTTGGACACTTTCACAAACTCAGAACTGTAAGCTTATAAGTTAAATACCCATCGTAAAAGAAAACTCATTTCTGGTATATTGATTTGGCAGCATTTAGCAAACTAAAACATCTGTTAACTCATATTTTCATTAAAAACAATCCATCTGTGATAAGCAGAAAAAAATGGCTCCCCAAAGATATATTCACTTTATAATCCTGGGAACAGGTTAATATTACCTTATCAGGCAAAATAGTGTCTATTACCTTATATAGCAAAAGATATGATTAAGTTAAGGACCTTGATTATCCGTGTGGGTCCTAAATTCAAACACATGTATCATTATAAGGGAGATTGTGATGGTTTGAAGCTTTATGGACACCAGGAAAGTATATTCTTACAGCTAATCCATTCCTGTGAATGTAAAATTATTATAAGTAGGACATTTTGATTAGATTACTAAAATTACAGTGTGGCCCAGAGTGGATCTTAATCCTCTAACTAGAGTACTTTATAAGAGAGTGAAATTCAGACAAAGAGAAAGCCATGGAAGCACGAGGTTGGAGGCAACAAAACCCAAGAGAGAAGGGAAAGACCAGCAGATACTGCCATGTGCCTTGCCAGAGGAGTCCAGGATCGTTGACCGCCAGTCTTCAGGGAGAAAGCATTACCTGGTGATGCCTTGATTTGGATATTTTTCTCAGCCTTCAAACTGTAAACTTGTAAACTAATAAATCCCACTTGTAAAAACCAACCCATTTCACAGTATCTGCATTTCAGCAGCCCAGCAGACTAAAACAGATTTTGGTACCAGGAATGTGGGATGCTCCTATTGCAAATACCAAAAATGTGGGAATGGCTTTATAAATGAGTAAAGGGTAGAATCTGAAAGAATTGTTAAGAAGCTTGATAGAAAAGGTCTAGATTGCTTTGAAGAGACTTTTGATACAAAGATGGATGCTAAAGTTACTTCTGATGAGGACTTAGACAGAAATGATGAATGTGTCATTGCAAACTGGAAGAAAGGCAACCCTTGTTTTAAAGTGGCAGAGAATTCAGCAAAGTTGAGTCCTGATGTCCAGTGGAAGGCAGAATTTGAAAATGATGAGCTTGACTGTTTAGCTGAGGAGAATTTCCAAACTAAATGTGGAAATTGCAGGCTGGTTTCTCCTTTCAGCTTACAGTAAAATGTGAGAGAAAAGAGATAAGCTGAGAACTGAACTCCTTGGCACAAAGAAACCAGAAATTGATGATTTGGAAAATTCTGAGCTTACGGAATGAATCCCCAGGGAAGAGTGCTGCATGTGAAGACTTAACTGAACATGGAGCCAGTTATCCATTTCATTTCAAGTCAGGATTGGAAATGCAGTTATCCAGAAAGGATTTGTGGAAGGTCTCAGTGTCTGACAGTTGGACCCCTGTATACTACATGCAAAACTGACAAGTTTTTTGCAAGATCTATATGAACAGAACCACTGCCACTCTAGAGTAAAAGGGACAGAAAAGGGATATATTGGAGGAAAAATGACTTTCAAAGGCATAATCATGGAAGCCAGGGTCTGGATAGAAGACATCTTCTTGGGTCAAGAGAGCAGACCCACCCTTGTATGTGGAAAGGATGAGTATGCCCGGGAGCTTGGAGAGGGCAGGCTTTCCACCCCATTGTTCAGAAGAATGTTACCATCCAGTTTTCTCAGATGCCTGGAGGATTGCAGAGAGGCTGGACACTATTCCAAAGTTTGACAAGGGTGGAGCCTAGAGTCCAGCCACCATTCCAATGCTTGAGGAGAGTGGAGCCTAGAGTATGACCGCCACCTGATGCTTGGAGATGTCAGAGCCTTCACCCCAGTGTTTGAGGAGAGTAAGAGCAAGCACTTGGAAAGGGGAACCTAAATTTCATTATTATACCCCTGTGGGGCTCCCTCTTGGAAAGGGTGAGGCTGCTGCTCCTCAGGCCCTGAAGACAAGGCATCAGTCTCTAAAGGACTCTCAGACCTTGAAATATGATGGACTATGCCCTGAAGGGTTTTGGAATTGTTTGGGACCCATGACCCCTGTTTTCCTTCCAATTTGTCCCTAAAGGAATGGGAATTTTTATCCTATGACTATCCCTTGAAATTACTAATTACAGGGAACATAAAAATTTGTACCCAAAAGGAAATGTAATCATATAAAGCACATGACTAGGCTATGAAAAAATATTTACATGATCATTGTATTAGTCAGTCAAAGGGGTGCTGATGCAAAATACCAGAAATCGGTTGGTCTTTATAAAGGGTATTTATTTGGGGTAGAAGTCCACAGTTACGAGGCCATAAAGCGTTAAGTTTCTTCCCTCACCAAAGTCCATTGCCACGTGTCGGAGCAAGACAGCTGCCTACATTTGCCAGGGTTCAGGCTTCTTGGATTCCTCTCTTTCCAGGGCTCCGTTTCTCTCCGGGCTCAACTCCCCGTTTCCTCCACAAGGTCAACTGTAGACTATGAGGCTCTCTAGGCTTTGCCTCTCTCCAAAGAGCTGTAGACTCTCAGGTGAATGGCTCATGTCTTTTCCCAGGGTCTTCTCTCCTTCCTCATGACCAAGCTCTCTTACTTCCCGGGGCTCCAGCTCAAGACTCCAACATCAGAACTACTACAACTCTATCCTTTGCCATGCCTTTTATATTTGATTCCCCACCCACCATGGTGTGGGGCTCAATACCCTACTGATGTGGCCCAGTCAATGCCCTAATCATAACTTAATCATGCCCAGATTAGCAGATCAGTTTACAAGCATAACCCAATATCTATTTTTGGAATTCATAACTACATCAAACTGCCAAACTGCTACAATCATTAAATATAAAACCTAAATAGTAATTTTACTAACAGCTAGAATTTGACTATATTGGGAGAATATGGGTAGGGAAGAAAGGGTAGGCATTACAGTGAAGTGGAAAAGGGACAATCTTCATCTTCCATGGTACACGTTTAATGGATAATACCTAAAACTATAAAATCAATAACTATCAATTTAAGAATAAATATGAAAACCATTTTAACAGATTCCATAAGGAAAGAAGAAATAAGCATGCAGAGTATAGGGGCTGCTTTTACCAAACGTTTTTACAAGTATTTGATTTTTGAAGATATGTATATGCATTATTCTGATGACATTTTAAAATTTAATTCCGCAATAACTGTCATTATACCCCTTTTCAATTCCTAGATTTAGAATTGCTGAGTCAAAGATTATGTCCTTTTTGAAAATGGATTTTGATTCATCTCGCCACACTGCCTCTCCAAAAGGCAGCATCAATTATTTTTACCCAGCAGAGGATTCAATTACCTTCTCCCTACAAACTCTCCAACCATGGTTGTTATAATTTATTTTAACTTTTGTCAATTTGATGAGAGGTTTTGTATTTATTTGAATACTACCAATTTTGAGTATATTTTATTAACATTGTACATTTATATTTCCTCTGTAGAAAATTACCTGCTCATATCCCTGTCCCATTTTTCTATTGAAATGTTCATTTCCTTTATTGATTTAAAGACCTCTATCCCTTTATCTGCCAAATATGAAGAAACATTTATTCTCAATTGTCATTTGCTATAAAAGTTTGTTGATCATATTTTTTGATGATGTTCAAGTTTCAGTTTTATAGAGTAGGACCTACGATTCTTCCCTGTATAGTTTCTGACCTTGGGGTAGTGATTAGAGCATTCTATTCCACCAAAAAAATGATATAAATTTTATTTTTATTTTCTTCTAGAACTTTATTACTATTTCATGTATACTCATATACCATTAAAAGTCAAGAAAACGTGGTTTGTAGATGTTGATTATTAATGATGCCATGTAGCAGGCATTTCTTTAACTGTTTTGAAGGCTTTATTCAATCATTTCCAGAATAATCCTATGAGAGATCCCCTAATACTCATTTAATAAAAGAGGAAACTGAGTCTTTAAGAAGTTTAGCAAATTGCTCAAAAATTTCAGAGCCCCAAAGAGGCAGCGTGGGAACCTAAACACAGGGTACAGCGTGACTTTATGACCGAGATCCCTTGAAATCTAATTTTTTTTTTCTTGGAAGTACCAAGAACCCGGGACCTCATACATGGGAAGCAAGCGCTCAACCAAGCTACTCCCAACCCCCATCTCGAAATCTAAAATTGAGTGTGTATATGTGCGAATCTGATTACCTGTGGAAAGGGGAGCTGATGTGGCTCAGTGATTACCTGTGGAGAACACGCCTCCTGTTCCACTGCGGGCAGCCAGCCCATCACTGACCACCCCTTTACCGGCTCCCCTTCCATGCACCGACGGCCCTTGTCCTGACCACATTTCCTGGTGACAGATTTGCTTAAACCCCTCTCTGGAAGCTTATCTTCTATGTGCTGTGCTCTCACTGGTTCCCCTGGACTTCAGGTCAACAAATGTGTACCCTCGCAATCTTTCAGAGAAGCCCTCAGCTTAATGGGGTTCAGCCAAGGCCACCCTCTGTGTCCTGCCCTGGGGCTGGCACCCAAAGACCTCAGCCTGGCGGGTCCTCTGGTTGGTCCATTTCCCATTCCACCTCCCTTACCATTTAAAAAATGTCAATATATTTATAATATTTAAATATTTTATTCATTTCACAAATAATACATAAATATGTGTATAGACAGGCTTTTCGTTAAAAACACACAATGCAGTCATAGGCAAATAAAAAGTTAAAGTCACTTCACCACCCTTTCCCCTATGCTAATCATACGCCTTTCCTCAAAAGTTGCCCCCATTATTAGGTCATGTATCTTTCTAAACAATGTCCATGTTTCAACAGATTTAGGTGTATGTACCCATGCAAATATACTGTTTTGAGTTCCTATTATTTTATATAAGTGGGATGATACTGTACATGCCATTCTGCAGCACTCTAGCAAGACCTCTGGAGATCCAGCTGTGTTCACATATGAAATCCCCCACCCCCAATCTTTTAAAACTGCTACATAGTACTGTCTAGAGGAGGGGAACATAAATTTCATTATTATACCCCTGTGGGGCTCCCTCTGGTAAACAATGTGCAATGAACATACTTGTGCATGTAATTTGTGCCCATGTATGTGTGTGTGTGTACATGTGTGTTTCTCCAGGATGGATAATGGAATAAGTAGGTCCAAGAATGCATGTGCTAAATGTCATAGATCCTTCCTATTTGCTTTCAAAAATGCTGAAGAGTTCGTACTTCCACGATCAAAGTATGATAATACATGGTTCCCCACATGCTTGCCAACCCTGGTTGTGAACACTCTTCAAATTTTTGCCAAATGGGAAGCAGGTGTGGCTCAATCTATAGAGCTTCCGTTTACCATATGGGAGGCCCTGGGTTCGCTTCCCAGGGCCTCCTTGTGAGGGCAGGCCGGCCCGCGCGGCGCCGTGGGCTGATGTGGCAAGACCTCACAACAAGGGGGAGATAAGCAGACACAGAGAAAACACACAGCAAACGGACACAGCAAACACAAGCAGCAAGGGGGGGATAAATAAATAAATAAATAAATCTTAAAAAAAAAAATTTTTTTGCCAAATGAATAAAAATAATATTGCAATTTGCTTTCATTTGTAAATGCCTGGTTTTTAAGGAGATGCGCTGTCTTTATCAATATCTCTGAAGATACTTATTTCAATTATTTAAAGTTCTTCATCCATTCCCTGAATTCTTGCTGCTACAGAGTGAGGTGTTCTGTATGTTTATGTTGATTCTTTTCCTTCATATCACTAATTTCCACAAATGTATGGGATCCTTGATTGTCCAGTAGTCTTGATGATCAGTATTATATTTAGTATTGAATACCATTGAATGTCTCTTCTACACTATATATAAACATTGTGATGTAAATAAACATAAAATGCATTAAATCTACTAAAGACTTTATCTAAATTGATGTATGTAATTGCTGGGCCTCTCTATCAGCCTTCTAAAACTATGTGATGACCTTGGGAATGGATGTCCCACATGGTAGAGCAATAAGGTGGAAAGATTCTGGTTCTTGACATTCTGGAACTAACTCGCTAACCTCAGATTCCGTATCTCTGAACATTTTTTGAAAGAGAAATAAACTCTCTTGTTTAACCCACTGTTTTGTTTTGTTTTGTTTATTCTTTGTTACTCCAATGAACCTGTGAGTAACCGATTGTGATGGTTAGGCTAATTTGTCAACTCAGCCAGGTAATTGTGTCCAGGTGTTAGGTCCAGCAAGCACTGGGCTAATTGTAATACAAGAGCATTTATGGACTTCGATCACCAGTGAGTTTACTATGTGGATGGCTGATTACATCTGCATCAATCAGGGAGATTGCATCAGCAATGGGTGACGCTTTTATCCAATCAGTTGAATGCCTTAAAAGGGGAAGTGATTTCAACATTCAGAGAGAATTTCCCAGCTCGTCTTTGGACAGCCAACTTCTCCCAGAAACTCAAGGACCTTTCATTGGACTTTCATCGGAGCCCCTGGCTTGCAGCCTGCCTGCAGAACCCGGGCTTGTGCATCCCCATGGCCGTGTGAAAGACTCTTATAAAATCTTATATTATTGACAGATAACACTTCCCCTGGTACCTGGTATGCAGTTGCTGATCTGGCAAATGCTTTTTTCTCAATTGCCATTGGTAAGGACCACCAGAAACAGTTTGCTTTCAGCTGGCAAGGCCAGCAGTATACCTTCACTGTCCTGCCTCAGAGGTATATCAACTCTCCAGCCCTATGTATAATATTGTCCGCAGGGACCTCGATCGTCTCTCCCTCCCATGAGACATCACACTGGTCCATTATATTGATATCATGTTGATAGGGCCTAGTGAGCAAGAATTAGCAAAGACTCTAGATTTATTGGTAAGGCATTTGCGTAAGAGAGGATGGGAGATAAATCCAACAAAAATACAGGGTCCTTCCACCTCAGTGAAATTTCTAGGTGTCCAGTGGTTTGGGGCCTGTCGAGATATCCCTTCTAAAGTTAGGGATAAGCTGTTGCACCTGGCCCCTCCTACGACCAAAAAAGAGGCACAACACTTAGTTGGCCTCTTCGGATTTTGGAGACAACACATTCCTCATTTGGGTGTGCTACTCCAGCCCATTTATTGAGTGACCAGAAAAACTGCTAGTTTTGATTGGGGACCAGAACAAGAGGAGGTCCTGCGACAGGACCAGGCTACTATGCAAGCTGCGCTACCACTTGGACCATATGATCCAGCAGATCCAATGGTGCTGGAAGTTTCAATGGCAAACAAAGATGCTGCCTGGAGACTTTGGCTGGCCCCTATAGGGGAATCACAATGCAGACCCTTAGGATTTTGGAGCAAAGCCTTGCCATCCTCTGCAGATAACTACTCCCCTTTTGAGAAGCAGCTTTTGGCTTGCTACTGGGCCTTAGTAGAGACTGAATGCTTAACCATGGGCCATCAAGTTACCATGAGACCTGAATTGCCTATCATGAGCTGGATATTGTCTGACCCACCAAACCATAAAGTTGGGCATGCACAGCAGCACTCCATAATAAAGTGGAAGTGGTATATACGAGACAGGACTCGAGTAGGTCCTGAAGGCACAAGTAAGTTACATGAGGAAGTGGCCCAAATGCCCATGGTCACCACCCCTGCCATGTTACCTTCTCTTTCCCAGCCCACAGCTTTGGCTTCTTGGGGAGTCCCTTACAATCAGTTGACTGAGGATGAGAAAACTCGGGCCTGGTTTACAGATGGTTCTGCACAATATGCAGGTATCACCTGAAAGTGGACAGCTGCGGCACTGCAGCCCTTTTCTCGGACATCCTTGAAGGATAGTGGTGAGGGCAAATCCTCCTAGTGGGCAGAACTTCAAGCAGTGTACCTAGTTGTTCATTTTGCTTGGAAGAAGAAATGGCCAGAGGTACGTTTGTACACTGATTCATGGGTTGTTGCCAATGGTTTGGCTGGATGGTCAGGGACTTGGAAGGAACATGATTGGAAAATTGGTGACAAAGAGGTCTAGGAAAGAGGTATGTGGATAGATCTTTCTGAGTGGGCAAAAAACATGATCATATTTGTGTCCCACATGAATGCTCACCAGAGGGTGACTTCAGCATAGGAAGAGTTTAATAATCAAGTGGTTAAGATGACCCGCTCTGTGGCTAATGCTCAGCCTCTTCCCCCAGCCACTCCTGTCATTGCCCAATGGGCTCATGAACAAAGTGGCCATGGAGGTAGGGATGGAGGTTATGCATGGGCTCAGCAACAAGGACTTCCCCTCATCAAGGCTGACTTGGCTACAGCCACTGCTGAATGCCCTATCTGCCAGCAGCAGAGACCCACACTCAGCCCCCGATATGGCACCATTCCTCGAGGTGACCAGCCTGCTACCTGGTGGCAGGTTGACTACATTGGGCCACTTCCACCATGGAAGGGGCAGTGATTTGTTTTAACTGGAATAGACACATACTCTGGCTATGGGTTTGCATTTCCAGCACGCAATGCTTCTTCCAAAACTACCATCCATGGACTTACCGAATGTCTTATCTACCACCATGGCATTCCACACAGCATTGCTTCTAATCAAGGAATCCATTTCACAGCAAATGATGTGCAGGAATGGGGACATGCCCATGGAATTCACTGGTCTTACCATGTTCCCCATCACCCTGAAGCACCTGGATTAACAGAATGGTGAAATGGCCTTTTGAAGACTCAATTACGGTGCCAACTAGGCGGCAATACCTTGCAGGGCTGGGGCAATGTTCTCCAGGAGGTTGTGTATGCTCTAAATCAGCATCCTCTCCATGGTGCTGTTTTTCCCATAACCAGGATTCATGGGTCCAGGAATCAAGGGGTGGAAATGGGAATGGCACCACTCACTATTACCCCTAGTGACCCACTAGGAAAATTTTTGCTTCCTGTCCCTGCAACCTTAAGCTCTGCTGGTCTACAGGTTTTAGTCCCAAAAGGAGTGCTGCCACCAGGGAACACAACAATGATTCCACTAAACTGGAAGTTAAGACTGCCACCTGGCCACTTTGGGCTCCTCTTACCTGTGAATCAACAGGCAAAGAAGGGAATTACTGTACTGGCTGGGGTGATTGATCCTGACTATCAAGGGAAAATAGGACTACATCTACATAATGAGGGTAAAGAGGAGTTTGCCTGGAATGCAGGAGATCCTCTAGGGCGTCTCCCGGTACTGCCATGCCCTGTGATTAAAGTCAATGGAAAATTGCAACAAACCAATTCAAGCAGGACTAACAATGGCCCACAATCTTTGGGAATGAAAGTTTGGGTCACCCCACCAGGCAAAGAACCACGGCCAGCTGAAGTGCTTGCTGAAGGTAACGGGAACATGGAATGGGTAGTGGATGAAGGTAGTGAGAAATATGAACTTCAACCACGTGACCAGTTACAGAAATGAGGACTGTAATAGTCATGAACCCTTCTTCCTTGTTTCATTATGAGTATGATTGTATATGTATACAAAACGAATTTCTTGTTTTCTTCCCCAACCTTTTCTCCTATCATATGAAAAGTTGTATTAATTTCACGTCATAATATTTAAGGATGTCAAGTTTAAGAGTGAATATTACCCAAGGTCTTGCACCCTATTCTGTGGGGAATCAATGAGTTTCCGGTTGTGCACAGGGGAGTTGAACATTGTTAGGCAGAAATATATATGTATGCTTGTCTGTTATTGCTTTTACTTAGAGACTAAGTATGGTTTAGGGTAATGTGTATGGTTGCTGAGTTGACAAGGGGTGGACTGTGATGGTTAGGCTAATGTGTCAACTCGGCCAGGTAATTGTGTCCAGGTGTTAGGTCCAGCAAGCACTGGGCTAATTGTAATTCAAGACCATTTATGGACTTCGATCTCCAGTGAGTTTACTGCATGGATGGCTGATTACATCTGCATCAATCAGGGAGATTGCATCAGCAATGGGGGACACTTTTATACAATCAGCTGAATGCTTTAAAAGGGGAAGTGATTTCAACATTCAGAGAGAATTTCCCAGCTCGTCTTTGGACAGCCAACTTCTCCCAGAAACTCATCAAGGACCTTTCATCGGACTTTCATCGGAGCCCCTGGCTTGCAGCCTGCCTGCGGAACCTGGACTTGTGCATCCCCACAGTCATGTGATAGACTCATAAAATCTTATATTATTGACAGATATCTCCTGTTGATTCTGTTTCCCGAGGGAACCCTGACTACACTGAGAATACACCGATAGAACTGCTATAATGTTTCAGGCAGCTCTTTCTACAATAATGCTGCATAACAATCCACCCCACAACTCAGGGCTTGAGACAACTTTCATTTATTCTTGCTCATGCATCTGTGGGTTGGGCAAGGGTCAGCTGTTCATGGCTGGGCTCAGCTGGGCTTGGATATTGTATTACTCAGCCAAAGGGGTGCTGATGCAAAATACCAGAAATCTGTTGGTCTTTATAAAGGGTATTTATTTGGGGTAGAAGCTTACAGTTACCAGGCCATAAAGCATAAGTTTCTTCCTTCACCAAAATCTGTTGCCACATGTAAGAGCATGACAGCTGCCGACGTTTGTCAGGGTTCAGGCTTCTTGGGTTCCTCTCTTCCCAGGGCTTGCCTCTCTCTGGGCTCATGCTTGCTTTGTGCCACAAGGCTAGCTGTAGACTATCAGGCAAATGGCTTACTTCTCTTCCCAGGGCCTTCTCTCTTTCCTCACAACCAAGCTGTACTCTGTGTGCTATTTCCCGGGTCTCCAGCTCAAGACTCCACATCACAACTCCAACTCAAAACGGCTCCAACACTGTCCTTTGCCATGTGTTTTACCTTCGAGACCCCACCCATCAAGGGGTGGGACTCAATGCCCTATTGACGTGGCCCAGTCAATGCCCCAATCATAACTTAATCATGCCCAGAATAACAGACCAGTTTACAAGCATAATCCAATATCTATTTTTGGAATTCATAACTATATCAAACTGCCAAACTGCTACAGTTATTTACCTAATTATGCCCCCTTTCCTAAACTCTGTATGAATGGCTTTCTGCTTAGGAGAGTGATTTCTAATTGAAATCAAGACACAAGTTTAATTCACTGATTGAGAGCTCTAAATCCTTATACACCCTTACCACCAGCCTGTAAACATGCTACAATGGGCCCAAGTAAGCAAAACACAAAGACACTAAACATTAAATAACAACTCTTCAGCCTGATCTGTACAATACGATATGTAGGAAATTTGGGCTAATTGAATTAGAACCTGTATGTCCTTTCTCACATTAAAAAACAACAACAACAAAACTCCCGGTATATCCGTCCGTTTCTTTATTGCCTCCATTCCCTCCGTCCCCAAGTCCTGCAGATGTCTGCAGCTCAGGAGTCCCTGGATTCCTCACCTCCTCCCCAGGCCTCATCAAAGTCAGTGAGAGCTGCTGGGCAGAGCTTCCTGCATGCAGTCTTCCCCCTTCCAATTCAGGTCTCCCTTAAACATAGCTCTGACCTCTCCCTTGCTCAGGAACCATGGTGGCTCCCCAGTGCTTCTCAGAAGAAGCCCAGACTCTCTGGCCCAGCACTGCAGCTCATGGCCAGGCCCACCCACCTGACAGGACTGGGTTCCCAGCATGTGGCTTGTATGCAGATGAGTGTGCTGAAGAAAGCACAGGCCCTGAAGGAGACAAGCCAGGGGTGGCCCCCACCCGCTGACTGAGTGAGCCTGGGGGCATAGTCCATCAGCTTCCTCACTGATAACAGAAGAAGTGATCATTGCCTATCCACAAGAACTCTCAGAAGAATGAAATGGGATGATGACTCTGAGGTACCAGGATATGGGGGAGACTGAACCAATGCTGAGCTAATTTAGTGGGTTTGGGGTCAGGTGCATGAGGAATCAAATCAGAGCCTACTCCTGACCAGCTCCTGTGAATATGACATTTGTGGATTTTGAGGAAGGGGCTGGGAGAAAGGAGTCCAGACCCACTCAGCTCTGACATCCCAGGATGCCAAGATCTTCCGCAGGGGACCCAGAGCAGGACCACAGGCAGGAAGCTCCAAAGGGAGGTAACTGGATCTCAAAATGGATGGGAGAGAAGGTATAATGTGTCCATTTTACAGACAGAGAAACTGAGAGAGGAGGGGAGGAACGGACCCCCAGGAACACCGTGTCCTCAGCTCTCCCAGCTCGTCCAGTTCCTGTGAATGTGGTTGGGAGGACAGGTTGCTGAGGCTTCTGAGTTCCCTACAGGGCCTTCTCGGAGGGTGGGCAGAGGTGCCCAAGCACCACCACCCCCAACCCCATGCCTTCCAGCAGGATTTCTGCTGTGCTGTCATGATGGTAGTTCCTTGATCCCATTCTCTGGAGGCACTGCTGACGGAGCCCAAAATCCCACCACAGATCCTGCCCCAGCCCCTCCTGGAAAAATTTAACCTGTGACAGGGGCCACCACTAGCCCCTTGGGTGCAGGGTCAGCCCCACCCCAATTGGGGAGTTAGGTGCCGGACCCAGGCTGCCCTCACTCCAGCCCAAGTCCTGAGAAGAGACAGAGGGTCAAGGCAGTTCCAGCAGTGTCCTTGCCTGGGGCCCGAGACCCCCAACTTTATGCAAAATGATGACCCATTCACAACAATGAGGAGGCCACAGTGCAAGGAGAGGGGCAGGCTCCTCCCTTCAAGAGCTCATTTCACCCTGGAGAGTGAGGAACCACTTGCAACACAGCAGATAACTCAGCTGAACACAGACTGGAGGGACACTGAGATAGTGGTATGTGGGCAAGGTTGATCTTGGGGGCCTGCGGGAAGGAGGCGCCCCTTCCCAGTGATCAGCAGTGGAAATCAGTGTGGGGAAACAGCTGCTACACACCCTCACACAGAGACACCCTCCCAGGGCCCGCCTTCCTCCCCCGTGGGGTATGTGATTAGATTCAGGGAGGGAGAAGCTGAGCTCGGCTGATGGGGAAGAAACCCCCTAGAGCTAGCCCCAGAGCTGGCCTCTGCATTCGCAGGCGATTCAGTGGAAGCTTCTGCCACAACCCTGCTTCCTGTCCTGTCTGTGCCTCAGACTTCAGCCAGACTTCAGTCAAAACGAGGCCTCGGGAGGGAGTTAGGAGGGCTGGTCTGGTAACCCCACAACCTCACTGTGCAACTTGAGCAGATAGCTGACCGTCTCTGGGCCTCACTACCGCCCTCACAGACCTAATTGTGGGAATTCAGAGAGCGTGTATGAACATGAATCATGAACCGGAAAATTGTACAAGCGAGTGACTGCATCTAGCTCTGAAACTCCATCGTACTTTCCCACAGTTGCCCCCCTTGGGCACCGATGTTCCTACTGCGCCTTCCTTTGTCCCTCTGCCGTTTCTTCACCTCAGCCTGGCTCGCTCCTACCATAAGGAGGTGGGCCCTGCACCGAGGCTGTGCGGGTAGCAGGAGTCCAGGGATGGGCAAAGCCGTGGACAGAGCCTCACTTTCCCATCCTGCCGCCCTCGGAGCACACTGAGAGGTCCCTGTGGTCACCCAAGATCACCAAATGGGTCGACCAGCAGCTCCCGCCCACGCTCTGGGTGGCGGCCAAGCCTGCGGCTGACGTTAGCTGCTCAGAGCCCCCAGTGGCTGCAGCTGGAATTACATGCTGCGACACCACCGGTCCTAGTCTCTGTAAATTACAGCCTTTTAAATAAAATCTTAAATGTGCTGACGTTCACTAAAGAAAGAGATGTTAGGTTCTCTCATCTATTTATGTATTATTGAAGCAAACATTTCTCAAGTACCCGAAGGTGGTGGGAGCTGAGGTGCAGAGATGATGGCAAGTCCAGACCCCTTTGCTTCCTTCTTCCTGCCCCCCCCTTCACTCCCTGCCCCCAACTCATCCATCCCCTCCCACCGTCCCTCCTGACAACTACTGCTCAGTGCTCTCTGCTCTCTTTGCCCCCAGTTCTCCTGTCTCCCCACCTTTGCCAGGAACCCTCCCTGCATCTCGGTTCCTGGAATTGAATTTCTACCTCCTCTCCCCTCCGGCACCCACAAAACCTCCATAGGTGAAGACACATCACTGACCCACCAGGCAGCCCGGGCATGTGGTCTCTGACCACATCCTGGGACCAATGGGACTTAGAGCTCTGGTCAGACCTTTAAGTGGCCCCAGACCTTGTCACCGACCCTGCAAAGAAGAGGCAATGCACAGAGGGAAGGAAAGAAAAGGGAGTGGGCAGTCCATTATTTGACCACAGCTTCCTCCTGGTCTCCTCAGCTCCTCCCCCTGGGGGGGGGCAGGAAGGTCCTGGTAGGGAAGGGCAGCCAACGTCCTCTACAGAGTCCCCACAGCTAGGTGCCAGGGCAGGGCTGAGCCCCCCAACCCAGAGTCACATCTGCAGGTGGACACAGAGAATCGGTCCTCCCTGGCTCCACCGTTTTCCCACTCCAGGCCTCAGCCAGTCTCGCTTTTTCCTTGCGCAGAGATGCTGGGAAATCCAAGCAGAATCAGGCCCAGCCTCTGGTCTTGTCTCCTCTTCCTCATGGCCTGGAGAGCCCTATTCCCACTGCTGCTGCCACTGCTGCTGTTCTCAGGTAAGCAGAAGGGGGCAAGGGGGCAGAGGAAAAGAGCATGATGGGGCCCATGGGGACAGCTGGGGCAGCGGCAGGTGACTCTGTGGCCAGAGCGCTGGTTGTGGGGCATGTTCTGAGTGCGGCCTGACTTACTGCCTTGTTCTCCAGGGTCCCAGGCACAACCTAAGGTTGAGAAACTTCAAAAGGTGGCTGGGCAGACACTCTCCCTGAGATGCCAGTACCGGCCCAAGGCGGGGCCCTATGAGAGGAAAAGCTGGTGTAAAGAGGTGTCTGCACTTGTTTGCATGAAGTTAGTGACCAGCTCTGGTCCTCAGAAGCTGGCTGGGACCTCTCGCTTTTCAATCTGGGACAGCCCTCAAGCTGGTTTCTTCATCGTCACCATGACTGGCCTAAAGGAGGACGACTCAGGACATTACTGGTGCAAAATCTACAATGCCTTCAGCAACTCTGTCTCTAAGTCCAAAAAATTCTACCTGGCTGTATCTCCAGGTGAGCCCCTTCCCCGGGCCCTCAGGGTGGGGAGACCTCTCACTCCCTTTTGGTACCTCCATTGCCCCAGGTTTCCTGATGGCAGAAGCCAGGCCCCCATCTCCTGAGAAGACTGTTGGGGGTGTGCTCCCTGGGGGTCCTCGTAGGTACACACATGCCTGGCTCCAAGCCTTAACAAACCTCACAGAAGCTCAAGCAGATCAGTTGAGCGGGCTGACCAGTTGGAGCCTGAAACTGCTCAGAATCCTTGGAAAAGGCACCTATGCCCAGCATGTAGTAGATGCTCACTAAAAGTATGTCCACTGGCTGCCAATCATCCCCCACTATGCAGAGCCATGGGCTCCGGGGACTCGTTGGTATCTGAGTGCTGGCCTGTCATCCCTCAAGGCCTAGATCAGGGATCAGCAAACGATGGTCTGCCGGCTAAGAATGGATTTGATGTTTTTAATGGGGGGGAGGGGAGGATACGAAAGAAAAATAGCATTGTAGCATTGCATGGCACATGAAAATTACAGGAAATTCAAATTTCAGTGTCCATAAATAAAGTTTGATTAGAACACAGCTACACACATTCATTTACGTATTGTCTACGGCTGCTTTTGTGCTACAACAGGAGAGTTGCACAGCTGTGACAGAGACCATGTGCCCACAAAGTCTCAACTATTTACTATCTGGCCTTTTACAAAAACAACTGCCAACCCCATGTCTAGATCAGAGTTTCTCAAATGCTTTGGGATGAAGGATCCTTTTTTTTTTTTCAAATCTCCAATCGATCAAAGACATTTTTTTTTTTTTGAAAAAATAAAAAAAAAAAAAAAAAAGAATTACTAGAAAAACAAAATGAGGGGAAAAACCAAAATACAAGCCTAAAATGTTTGTTATAAGATTTGACAGGCATAAAATTATATTTCAATAACTATAATTAGAACACAACATAGGGAAAAACTTAAAAATGATAAAACCATACATATTGCCTATTGGCAGTGTGCATGCAGGTGTTTGGTTTAGTGATTTAGCATCACACCCTAAGGTTTGTTGTTCCTCAATCATAACTACACAAAAAATTAGGAGTGAAAGAGCAATTCTCCATATGAAATGCCAATATGCACATGTTGAACAAACACCCTGTATATTTAAAGATTTGAATGTGACAATGAGCAAGTTTCTTTCTTGATAAATTACCGAAGTACTATTGATGACACCATAACTCTCAGGGGACAATTATAAAGAAGCTGTTTTGATGCTTTGTTTTAATAACACTCATAGTAAAAAAAAAAAAAAACTGGTCTCAGAGGTATGTAGACAAAAATAGAAGAATCTTAAAGCAGTTTCAGCAAACTCAATATTTTATTTTTATCTTTTACAAAAGGCAGCAAGTGATGCTATATTTTCAAAATGCATCTTCAATCCTTCATCAGTAGTGAGTTCCAAAATTTTACCCTATGAAGTTAGAGCAAAAGTTAAACTATCTTTTGATGAAAGAAATGGGTTCTGGGTCTATGAATTTCCTATGCATATATCTTCTTTTCACAGCAAAAAAATTCAAAGAATTCTATCAAATTCATAACATTTTTCTGTGATTATTTTTTGCAGATGTGCAATATTGAGATCATCACCTATTTCAATAATAATTGTTATTAAATTATAGAGCATATCACAATCTATGAAACTCTGTTCAGCTAAGCTTCTAACTTTTGTTTTTGATCTTATTTGCCATTGAAAATTATGTTGCATTCCTTCTTTGCATGGAAGTATTAACATCAAAGCCATAACACAGACAAGTCTGACTGTGCAATTTGCATACTTAAAAAAGTTAGTCCTAAACTGTTTTCTTGTCTTGCAGAAACACTAGGAGTTCTTTCCATAGATCAAATAGTCTCAAGAGAACTTTTTCTCTTGGTGATTGCTGTACCTCAGCATGCAATAAACAGGTGTTTATGACCTAATATTATCACATAATAAAGAGAATGATTTCAACCTTAATAAATTCACCTTTAGGTAATTCACTATGTTGGTAAACACACTGTTCAATTCAGCTGATATTTTTTTCATAGCGAGACTTTCTCAGTGAGGGAAACAGTGAGTTGATTTCCATTCTGATATAAAGATACTTAATTTAGAAGACAACTGCAGAATGTTTTCCTGTCATAGCAGCTGCAGCCATCAGAACATACTCCAATATAAAACATAAACTCCAAACCACATTTTGATATAGTTCAGAGCTAGTTGTGATTTTGACAATGAAGTTAAAAACATAGAAGACTTTTTTCAAGTGATAGTATTCAAATTGCACATATACTAAAAGAATGGCTTTGTTGGCAATATTTGTGCCTTTTCAGCTTGCAGTGGAAAATTTCATTCTTTCTTTTTTCTTCCTTTCTTCCTTTATTTATTTGTTTGTTCTAGGTGTTGGTCTTCCATATCATTAGCTAATTCCCAAATACGTTGAGCTAAGGTGTCAATAGAAAATAATATTTAAGCTTCCTTCTTTCCCACAGATTAATCCAACACTGGGAAGCAAACATCTCAGTTGCACTCTTTCAATATTTATTAGCAATTGTAGATGAATTTTTAGTCTTAGCAACCCAAAGTAGTTATTTATAAGAAGCCCTCAAAACACTGGAGTTTACATATGGCATTACTGTTTTTGAGAGCTTTCTAATTCAATACTCTAATTTTTTTGTTTCCAAAACCAAAATAGTTTGGTTTTGAACTTACCTTTTTTATGTGCTTTGTATGTAAATGACACTTGTTTTTGATGGTGTATTTGCACATTCACTACTGCATCTCAGCAAATAACTCACTGGGTTTTAGTACTTCACCATTAATTATGGCTAAAAGCTCACACTATATGAGTGTATTCATTTTCTACTGCTGCCACAACAAATTACCTCAAACCTAGTGGTTTAAAGCAACAAAATGTATTACCTTACTGTTCTGGAGAGCAGAAGCCCAGTGCAGGCGTCACTGGGCTACCTTCAAGGTGTCAGCAGGCTGCATTCCATTTTGGAAGTTCTTGTGGAGAATCCATTTTCTGCTCATTGGGTTTGTTGCAAGAATTCAGTTCCTTGCACCTGAGGTCCTGTTTCCTTGTTGGCTGTAAACTAAGGGCCGTTCCCAGGTGTGGCCCATGCCCCCCTTCCTCTGTTTTCAAAGCCAGCAAGGAAGGGCTGAGTGTTTCCGGTGCTGCATCTCCCTCTGACAACAGCCAGGAAAGATGCTCTGCTTTTAATGACGCATGTGGTTAAGTAACCCCTCTTGGATAACCCATCCCAGAGTCCCTTTTGCCATAGATACAGTAACATATTCACAGGTTTCAGGATACCTTTGGGGGACCTGTATCCCACCTACCACATTGAGGGCTTCTATTTCCAAATAAAGCCAGTGCAAACTTCAGAATCATTTCAGAGGGAAAAAATCTCGTTGGAATCAATTCCATCAACATCATTTAGTTTCCTATTACGGCCACATTCATAAAAGACACGTCTTTTCTTAAAGAAAAAGTTTAGTGATCCCTGTTTTGCTGTCTGTTAATTAGGCTAAAAAAACAAATCATATAAATTTTTCTACTCTAGATTACCTAAACATGTTAAACTCTGAATTTTAAAAACAGGTTTGATTTTTAAAAATTTTAATTATAAAAATAAGTTTTTCAGGTTTTTATATACTTTGGGGTTAGGGTTGACCAACGTTAAAGCATCTCATGCTGTAACGTGGTCCTACTGTGTGCATTACTATCACACAGCTCACACTACAGGCTACTCCCCATGCCCATTTTTTTTTTTTTTTAGATTGAATGCATCTTCTTTATTAGAGAAGTTGTGAGTTTACAAAGCAATCATGCATCGTATAGAATTCCTGTACAGCCCCCACCAATCATATCTTGCATTGTTGTGGAATATTTTTTATAGTTGATAAAAGAACATTCAAATACTGCTAACGATAGTCCACAACTTATATTAGGTAGATTTTTCCATAAACCACCCTATTTTTAATACCACATATTAGTATAATCCCCATGCCCATTTGACAACACCCAAACTGGTCAATACCCTGTAGGATGAGATGTGACAACTTGACAAGTCACACACTTGAATAATTAGGACAAAAGTTTTGAAATCCTCACTCCCAATTCCTATTCTTACTTTGTCATAGATGGGTTACAAACAATTCATGACCCAGCACTAGTCCATCAATCATGTACTGAGTAGCACTGGTCTGGAATTTTCTCCAAGTGCCCCGACCCCCTCCTCCATGCTGGGCACATGGTGGCTCCTGGCCAACACTCAGGCAGCCGCGGGGCCATTTCCTGTGGGACAAGAGCATGTCTGCATGTCCCTCGGCCTGGGGCTCTCTCCAGGAAAGCCCTTCCAGGGCAGTCTCTGGCCTTGGGGTGTCCCAGCCTTGTGCACCCTCTTCTGCAGGCCTCTCCCAGCCCTCAGCCCCTCTCTTTCCCCCAACTCTGGGAGAGGCTCCTCCCTTCAAGGACCCAGCTGGGGGTGCAGACCTAGCCGAGGACATGGAGAGCCCCTGCCTCCTCTTGCAGCTTTGGGGCCAGCCCCATTTTCTTTCCCATCTGCCCCTTCCTGCCCCCAACAGCCATTATCTTCTCTTTATCCTCAACAGGCCCCATCACTTTTCCAGAGGTGAACTCCTTCAGGCCTCCCCGCAGGGCTCTGAGCACAGGTAGGTCTAGGGCTGTATTGGGAAGGTGGAGAAGTGAAGGTGGTGGGCAGGTGGCTCACAAAGTCTCAGAATCAAGAGGGGACCCCAAAAAGGCATTTCCATGGCTTTTGAGGCACTGACCCTCAGCCAGGAGAGGCAGGGATGTGAAAGCAGCCCTTGAACCTCCCCATGAGCGGCTTCTTCCCTGAGCCCTGGAGGTATGAGAAAAGGGTATGGATGGCAGAAATGAAAGGAGCCCAAAGGTCAAGACTGCTTTCCCACTTGAGGCTGAGAGACAGAGAAGACCAGTCCAAAGATGTAGCCTGCTTCCTAGTCCAGAACTCCTCCTGGACTCAGTGCTCCCACTATTACAGAGCTCTGGCCACAGGTCTGTCTAGTTCTGAGCCAAAGGATGCCACAGCCCAGTCCCCATCCCACCCCAGAGTCTGTTTACTCCTCTGGGCCAAGGGGCTTCTGCTCCCAGTCCAGCCCAGCCCAGCCCCAGTGTTCCTGTTGGGAGGAGCAGGTGGGCTCTCCTGTCCCACTAACCACGCTCGTCTGTCTTTCCCTGGCAGCCTCCGCCTCCATGCAGGACACCTGGGCTCCTGACAACCTGGTCTCATCACAGACCCAGAACTATTTGTCCCCGGCTCCTGGGGCTCCCTTTGGCACGGCTGCCACTTCACCGTGAGTTCTGGGCAGGACCTGTGTCCACAAAGGCTGCACCCAAGAACCCAGGGGTCTGGCTCAGGGGCCCATAGACCCAGGTCACCACCCCGTTCAGCCCTCTCCCCTTCTCCCTCCTTCCAGGCAAGGAAATGCCACCCTCCGGTCTGATGCCACAACTCCTAGCGCCCTGGTCCCCGTGCTGTGTGGACTCCTCGTGGCCAAGAGCCTAGTACTGTCAGCCCTGCTTGGCTGGTGAATGGGGCTGGGATTGGGCTTGTGGAAAAATGGAGCAGGAAGAGCTTCTGTCCCGGGATAGATGGTTGGAGGAGGGAGTCAGCCAGAGAACACAGAGATGGGAAAAATTCTAACTGGCGTCCTTTTCCAAACTAGACTCTCCCTGATTCCATCCACCTTGCATGTTTACTCAGACATTGAAGACCCCTTTTGTTTCTCAGCTTCAAACTCTCAAGCACCCTATCCATGGCCACCCACAGCTGCTGGATTCCCCCATTTAAGACCCCGTTTAACAGTGTCCCGCTGTCACTGTTTCTGCCTCTTTCATCCCTTCCGCTTCCTCCTCACCTCCCTTTCCCTCCCATCCTCTCCCTTCCCTTTCTCCTTTTCTTCTTCTCCTGCTTCTCCTCCTCCTCCTCCTCCTCTTCCTCCTTCTCCTCCTCTTTGTCCCTCCCTCTCTCATTCATGCCGCCATCAGTAACGCTGACCTGCACAGCCTTCTGGGAAAGCTCTTGCCTGGGGACTCCCTAAAGCCCCATCCTAGACTCTGCCTCATCCAAAATCCTGAGGGCGAGAGGGTGGGGGCGGCAGGTAAAGGGTCACGGGCTCTGGGAAGAAGGGGCCACATGGGGGAAAACTTACGTGGGCTTAGGTGAAAAGATTGCAGGGACAATGCCGGCAGCAAAGAGGATCTGGAAACAGGATTAGGTCAGGAAAGAAGGAGGCTTGCTAGAGGGGCAGGCATGGGGAGAGAAGAAAACGGTCAAAGGATGGATCCCTCACTTCGTGTTTCTTCCTCCTCTTCACATTTCAGGGCCTTAAGAGATCGACATGGGCAGCATAAGTGGCAGTCCCTGATGTCCCCAGGGGCCCAGGATGGATGGCCAGTCTCCCCCAGGCCAGCCCCCAGGAGCGCCTCCCTGACCTCTGAACACTATGGCTCCTGCAAGGGAAAGGCCAAAACCTCCCAGGACTGGATCGAATGCCCTTGGCGACATCCCTCACTTCAGAGCTGAGGATTTCCCAGCCCGGCCTCCTCCCAGGGTCCAGGCCCACTTCCTGCTCACATCTGGGCCAGCACCGTCCATTACGGGAACCAACACCCAACGCGGCATCTTCCCCTCGAACCAGAGCCACGGCTGGCTCCTCTTCCTTCTCCTCCTGCTCCTGTCTTTAGCCCCTCGGCTCAGTCGCCCAGGAAACCCCCAACTTTTCTCTGTTTCTGCTCTTTCTCCCCTTGCTCAGCTACACTCTGCCACGAGCTCTTTGTTGCTTCTGCCTCCCACTCCCCCTTCCCCTCCCCCTCCCCTTCCCC
>JAQZBX010042703.1:0-21900 GCA_029593785.1 Cabassous unicinctus
CTAAGACATAAAAAGACCAAATAGCAAAATGCAGAAGAAAGTCCCACATTATCAAAAGGAATTTTAAATGTAAATGTAAATGGATTAAACTCTCCAGTTAAAAGGCAGAGATCAGTAAAATGGATTTTAAAAAGTATGATGCAATGCTTTAGTTTCCTTGGTTGTCCAGGCAAATATAATGCAATAGGTTGGTTTAAACAGTGGGATTTTATTGGCTCATGGTTTTGAGGCTAGCAGAAGTCTGAATCAAGGCCTCATCAAGGCAATAATTTCTTCCTGAAAACTGACATTCTAGAGCTTACTGCTGGTAATTCTGGATTCTTGGTTCCTCTGTCACATGGCAATACACATGGCAAAATTTTCTGGGGTCTCCATTCTCTTCCAGGTTACATTGATTTCCAGCTTCTGGCTGCTCTCTCTGTGGCTTTCTCTCTCTTAATTTCATTCTACTTATAAAGAACTCTAGTAAATAGATTAAGACCTAAAATGATTGAGTTGGACAACACCTTAACTGAAATAACCTTATCAAAATGTACTACTTACAATATGCTCACATCCACAGGGATGGATTAAATTTAATAAAATATTTTCTAGGGTGCATTGCTCAAAACTACTCCCTCCCCTCAAATAAAATGTTCTTTATTCAAGAGACTCACCTTAAAATTAAAAGACACAAGTAGGTTGTAAGTGAAATGGTGGGTATACCATGCAAATAGTAACCAAAAGTGAGCTGGGTTAGTTATATCAATATCAAAAAAAATAGACTTCAAGTGAAAAATGGTTACAAGGAACAAAGAAGCTCACTATAAACTGATAAATTCAACAAGGAGACATAATTATAAATACATATGCAACAATGACAGAGCCCCAAGACACATGAAGCAATTATTGAGAGATTTGAAGGAAGAAATTAGACAATTCTACAACAATAATAAGAGATTTCAATACATCACTTTCAATAATGGATAGAACATCCAGGCAGATCAATAAGAAAATAGAAGACTTGAACAACACTATAAACCAACCAGACCTAACAGATATATATAGAGAACACTTCACCAACAACAGCTGAATGCACTTTCTTCTCTAGTGCACATGGGTAGACCACATATTAGTCCCAAAACAAGTCCCAATAAATTTAAAAAGATTGAAGTCATGCAATATATCTTCTCCTACCACAAAGAAATGAAACTAGTAATCAACAACTGGAAAATACACAAATATGTGGAAATTAAATAATATACCCTTAAACAGTTAATGGGTCAATGAAGAAATCGCAAGGGAAATCAGGAAATATCTTGAGGCAAATTAAAATGAAAACACAATATACCAAAACTTATTGGATGAAGCAAGAACAGTGCTGAGATGAAAATTTATAGCTCTAAGTGCCTATATTAAAAAATAAGAAATATCTCAAATCAGACATTTTGTCAAGTGAAATAAGCCAGAACCTCAAAACTAAGGGATCTAAAAAAAGAAGAACAAATTAAACCCATAGGGAGCAGAAGGAAGGAAATAACAAACCTTAGGGAGGAGATAAATGAAACAGAGAATTAAAATAAAAAATAGAGTCAATGAAACTGCAAATTGGTTCTCTGAAAAGATCAATAAAATCAACAAACCTTTAGCTAGACTGACAATGAACAACGAGACAGGAGCAAATAACTAAAATCAGAAAGAAAGGGGGAGCATTACTATCAACCCCACAAAAATGAAAATCATTATAAAAGGATACAATGAGCAAATGTATGCCAAGATATTAGATAATCTAGATGAAATAGAGAAATTCCTAGAAACACACAAACTATCTAAACTGACAAATGAAGAAATAGGAGATTTCAACAGACCAATAACAAGTAAAGAGATCAATGAGTAATGAAAAACCTCCCAACAAATAAAAGCCCCAAACCATATGGCAACAATGATGAATTTCACCAAACATACCAAGAAGAAACAATACCAATCCTGCTCAAACTCTTCAAAAAATTGACAAGGTGGGAACACCTTCTAACTCATTCTATGAGACCAACATCACCGTAATACTAAAGTCAAATAAAGATATCATGACAAAAGAAATTTACAGACCAATATCCCTTATGGATTTAGATGCATAAATCCTCAACAAAATACCAGCAAACTGAATCCAACAGCATATTAAAAGAATTATACACCATGATCAAGTGGGATTTATCTCAGTTATGCAAGAAAATCAATTAATGTAATACACCACATTAATAGAATCAAGGAGAAATAGCAACACAATTAATAGAATCAAGGAGAAATAGAAACACAATCATCTGAACTGATTTGACAAAGTCTAGTGCTCCTTCTTGATAAGCATAATACTAGGAATAGAAGGAAACTTCTTCAGCATGATAAAGGCCGTATATGAAAAACCCACCACTAACAGCGGTGAAAGACTAAAACTTTCCCACTAAGATCTGGAACAAGACAAGAATGCCAACTGTCAACACTTTTATTCAACATTGTGCTGGAAGTTCTAACAAGAGCAATTAAGCAAGGAAAAGAAATAAAAGGCATCCAAGTTGGAAAAGAAGTAAAACATTCCCTATTTTCAGATTACATGGTCCTCTGAAAAATATACAAGGAAACTACTAGTGCTAATAATAAATGAATTCAGCAAGTTGGCAGGTTACAAGATCAACACTGATAAAGCAGTGATTTATACACCAGCAAAAATACAATCTGAAAAGAAAATAAAGAAAACAATTCCATTTACAATAACAATGAAAAAAATCAATATCTAGAATAATTTTAACCAATGGTATAAAGGATTTATTTGTACATGGAAACTGCCAAACATTCCTGAAAGAAATTAAAGACCAAAATAAGTGGAAGGACATTCCAAATTCATGGTTTAGAATACTAAATATTGTTAAGATGTCAATTCCACCCAAAGCAATTTACAGATTCAACACAATCCCATTCAAAATTCCAACAGTCTTCTTTGCAGAAATGGAAAAGCCAATGATGAAATGCATATGGAAGGGTACAGCCCCAAATAGCCAAAAACATCTTGAAAAGGAAGAATGAACTTGGAGAACAGACACCTCCTAATTTTAAAACTTACTACAAAACTATATTAATCAAAACAGCATGGTACTGGCAAAGGACAGACATATACACCAACAGAATCAAATTAAACATCCAGAAATAAACCCTCACACCTATGGTCTATTGATTTTTGACAAGAGTGCTAAGTCCAGATGATAATGGAAAAAGAAGAGTATCATCAACAAATGAGATTGAGAACACTGGATATCCAGATTTAAAGAATGAAGGTAGGTCCCTACTTCATACCATATACAAAAATTAACTCAAAATGGATGAGAGATCTTGTAGTCGTTTGGCAGTTTGATGTAATTATAAATTCCAAAAATAGAT
Organism: Cabassous unicinctus; assembly: GCA_029593785.1. Classification (NCBI taxonomy): domain Eukaryota; kingdom Metazoa; phylum Chordata; class Mammalia; order Cingulata; family Chlamyphoridae; genus Cabassous; species Cabassous unicinctus. Next base: position 3,406 of record JAQZBX010042703.1, read on the forward strand.
ATTGGATTGTGTTTGTAAACTGCTCTTTTAATCTGGGCATGATTAAGTTATGGTTAGGACATTAACTAGGCCACATCAGTAGGGCGTTGAGCCCCACCCCTTGGTTGGGCAGGAATCAAATATAAAAGGCATGACAATGAACAAAATAGAGGCAGTTTTGATGTTGGAGTCTTGAGCTGGAGCCTTGGAAAGTAAGACAGCTTGGCCGTGAGGAAGAAGAGAAGGCCCCAGGATAGAGACAAGCCACTCACCTGATAGTCTACAGCTGGCCTTGTGGAGAGAAGCAAAGTCTAGAGAGCCTCATCGTCTACAGCTGACTTTGTGGAGGAAACAGAGGAGCTAAGCACAGAGAGAAACGGAGCCCCGGGAAGAGAGGAACCCAAGAAGCCTGAACCCTGGCAAACGTCAGCAGCTGTCTTGCTCCAACACGTGGCAATGGACTTTGGTGAGGGAAGAAACTTATGCTTTATGGCCTGGTAATCGTGGACTTCTACCCCAAATAAATACTCTTTATAAAGACCAACTGATTTCTGGTATTTTACATCAGCACCCCCTTGGCTGACCAATATAGACCTAAATATAAGATCCAAGTCTTTAAAAATCCTTGAAGCAAACACAGGAAAGCATCTTCAGGACCTTATATTTAATAATAGTTTCTTAAACTTTACACCTAAAGCACAAGCAATAACAAAAAAATATATAAATGGGATTTCATCAGAAATAAATACTTATGTGCATCGAAGGAATTCATCATGAAAGTAAAAAGACAACCTACAGAATGGGAAGAAATATTTGTAAACCACATGTCTGAAAACATGACAACAAAATGGGGAAAGACTTGAATAGAAATTTCTCCAGAGAAGATATAAAATGGCCAAAAAGAACATGAAAAGATGTTCAACATCATTAGACATCTGATAAATGCAAAAACTATTTGGGAAATCAAAACCACAAGGGGATACCATTTCAAACCTACTAGAGTGACTACTATTTAAAAGAAAAATTCAAGGTTGGAGAGGAGTGGAGAAATAGGAACACTTGTCCTTTGTTGGTAGAAATGTAAAACAGTGCTGGCACTATGGAAAACAGGTTGGTAGTTCTGCAGAAATTTAAGTATAGAATTACCTTATGAACCAGCAATTCCACTTGTAAGTATATACCTAAAAGAATTGAAAGCAGAGAGTCATGCAATATTTGTATATTCTATAGCCATAGCAACATTAATTACAATTGCCAATAGGTGGAAGTAACCCAAGTGACAATCAACAGATGAATGGATAAACAACATGTGGTACATACATACAATGGAATATTAATTAGCCATAAAAAGAAATGAATTTCTGATAAAGGTGACAACATGGATTAAAAACCTTGAAAACATCCTGTTGAATAAGGATTCTCCAGAAGCAGGCGTTGGGAAAAAAGGCAGACACCAAAGGACAAATAGTGTATGATCTCATTAATATGAAATAATTTGAATAATCAAATTTGAAACTCAGATGTAGAAACTAGAATATAGGTTACCAGGGGCCAGGTTGTGAGTAGCAAATGGGGAGTTAATGCTTAGATGGCAGCGTTTCTGTTCAGGGTGATGGAAACGTTTTGGTAATGGATTGTGGTAATGAATAAAACAACAATGTGAATGCAATTAACACCTCTGAATTATATATTTGAATGTGACTCTACAATACAGAGTGAACCCTAATGTAAAGTATGGACTATAATTAACAGTGTAATTATAATAATATACTTTCATTGAGTGTAACAAAATTACCACACTAATGTAAAGGGTTAATAATAGGGAAAACTGTGTGTGTTGGGGGGCTGATAATATATGAACTCTGTATTTTCTGCATGATTTTTCTGTAAACCTAAAACTCCTCTAATAGAAAATAAATCTTTAAAAAGAAGATTCTGCTCATTTCTTCCCAAATCCCTACTCAGTGACATCAAGTTGATAGCCTGAACTCAGTGCTGAGGAGCATTTGCCCCATGGAAATTGACAGGTACTACCAATCAGGGCTTCTTTGCAGAAGATCTAGTTGGTCAACATTTATCAGTATATCACTGGTAACATCCGACCTGGGGACTACATAACTCATTGCCAAGTTGGCCATGGCTTTGTTGGGCCTTCACCATAGTTTAACTTCTTCTCCCTCCAATATTACATCTTCCTCTTTTCTTTCACAGATATTGATCCCTAATAAACATTCTATATCCCAATGTCATCTCAATGTCTGCTTCCGGAGAATCCAGCTATGACATAAGTTGTTAATAGTATAAATAATCTTGGCATACACATATTTGCTGTTGTTAAAAAATACTGTACAATACTTATTTTAAATGACATTATATACATCAAAAGCCAAGTAGAGAAACCAAATGGTAAGCAAAGAATAGGCAATTTAAGGATGTGAAATCTTGTGTTATTTCTGAAGGACACATCTACATGAAAATAGTAGTACAAGAACCAAATATCACAGAGAAAACCTTTGTAGTACAATTAAAGAGTCGGGTGATTAAAATTTCCATTTGAAATAATGATGGAAATTCTCCCAGTATTAGTTGCAAAATCACCTCTACATATAAAAACAGCAGCAATAAGGCCCTCTCAACCGTATTTTAAGACCTCAAATATCATAAAATCATTCACTCTCATGTCACATAAAATATTCAATAAAACATTGGGTAAAATCCCCAACTCCTATTAAACCTGGAAATTGTCTTCTTTCATGGATGCAGCCACTAATTCTAGGTACTTTGGAGAACAGGAATGTACACATATCAATACCAAGACAATTCCAACCCAGAAATAGCTCAGCAAATCAAGGGAAAGAAGGCATGGCCATGACCCTACTTCCAAAACATGGTGAAGTTGTGTCCTAGATCCTAAATTTTCACAGTCACTGCAACACCCTACCATAGCCAAATGCGCGTGCACGCGCTCACACACACACATAAAAACACATTGAAACCAAATGCCCCCAGAGAGCCTTCAAGAACCTATACTCTCATCTTATGTGTTTTCTGTGCCTTTCCAATTGAGGGGTGGATGTGTGTTACAGCTCCCCATTCATGCCCTTGAACATGATGTTTTGACTCAATCCTGACTTTTTAGATATCCCTTCCTCTTGAAATATGGACATGACTTTTCCTTTGATGCCCATCCCCTGCCTGGGATTTGGACTTTAGCTTTGGGTAACAGATATAGTCCAACTCCATCCACTTCCATCCCCATATCCTGAGACAACAGTGTGGGAAGGTGTTCTAGACTTCCCACATCCACTTTCTCATGCTGGCTCAACAGTAAGGAGAGACCAGACAGTGAGTAACTATTGATGGCTTTGGGGAACAAGAATGACAGTAGCATTCTGAGAACAAGAGAGAAAGTTATATTTTTAACAAGTTGTGGAATTTTACTTACCCGAATTCCAGTAAGGCTGATTCTTTTGATAAAAGCTGTCATAGTAGAAGATTAGACTAAATTTCCCAAAGGGCTGTACTCAGCAGGGGAGGCCATGTGTCAAAGCACAGTGTTTGAAAGTGTAACTTGGAGTTGGGAGAGGTGGACAGAAAAGCACAGTGATGATGAAACAGTGAGGATGGAGGTAGGGAATAAGGGAGGCAGTGAGAGTAATAAACTTTTGGAATAAGAACATATGTTTAAAGAGGAATTTAAAGGAAGATTTCTGTTTTCTGTATTACAGGTATGGAGAGTTAAAGACCCATATTATTCTTCAAGACTTCTGAAGGCAGATTACTATTTCCTTAAATGCAATATTGCTATAAGGCAGTTGGGTATATAAAAGATATATAGAGAAAAATATATACTCACATCTAGTTCTTTCCCTTTGTCATTAATTTACATTTAAACTAAATTGGCTGGAGATGAAATCCAAGTAAATGAAATTCAGTACACACACATTGAGGGTACTCAGTGATTTCAAGATGCTTTACATTTTAAGGAGATAGTATGGTATATATAAGATTCCAAAATGATCAGGTTTCAATAAAGATTTATTTCCTTTTCCCCCTCTCACGTTTTCTCTTCACACAGCAAATATTAGAATGTAATTTTTTCAACAGAAAGCTCATCAAAATATCTTAAATAGGGAAACTGGAAATTATGCAGAAAAACAAAATTAAAAGGCTAAGATGTCAGTCATGAAGCATTACCCACTAACTGGCCTTCAGCCCTTCAACTATAGTGAGGGATCAGTGTGTCCCAAGGCCCCAAAGCCCTTTGATTGTGCTAATCCCAGGCGACATTATTAAGATTGCTTTAAATTTCTCCTTAATAGATAGGATAGGACTGAGAAGGGGTACTGATGCTTAATGTATGTAGAATTTTCATACATTAAGCATCAATATAAAAAGTGTGGCAATGGATTGAGTCAATGGTATAGTGAGTATAACTAACATGGCTGTTTTATAAATGGGATTGTGACTGAAAGGGGTCTAAAGATGTAAATTTCTAATGAAAGAAAGCTAGAGAATAATCTAGGGACTGAATAACATAGTGAACCTGGAGGTGAATGAGGATTGTGGTTAATAATACAAATACAAGGATGTTCTTCCATGAACTAGAAGAAATGTATGTCACTATTACAAGGTGGTGAGAATATAGTGATGCATGGGAAAAATACAATTAATGTAACTTATAGACTATAGTTAACAGCGATATTGTAATATTCTTGCATTAATGTCAAAGAAGGTACTATATCAATGCTAAGGGTCAATAAAAGGTAGGTGTGGGATTTTTTTCTCTTGGAAAAAGGAAAAGGTTTACTGGGGTGATGACTGCACAACTCTGTGATGAAAGTGAGAGCCACTGAGTGTACACTTTGGATAGAATATGCAAAGCATGAGATTGTATAACACAGTGAACCATGTGGTGGAAGATAGACTGTGGTTAACAGTACAAATATGAGCATGTTCTCTCATGAACCATAACAAATGTACAATACTAGCACATCATGTTAATAACAGGGGGTGTATGGAAAGAATATACCAAGTATACACTATGGACCATAGTTAGTGGTATTAGTTTGATAATGTTCTTTCATAATCTGTAACAAATGTTCCACAACAATGTAAGGTGTTGGTGGTGGGTTGATGTATGGGAATTCTGCACATTATGCATGATTGTTTTGTAAGATCACTTCTCTAATAAAAAAAATGCTTTTGGAAGAAACAAAAATAATTTCTCCTTAGTGCTCTCAGTCTATTCCTCTGTATTTTTTATTCTTCTTCATGTCCCATGCCACTCTTCCACCCTCTTGTGAAACCCAGCACCACCACCTCTTCTACCTAGGGAAGAGGAAAAAACTCTTCTCATCCATTTACATCTTAATGTAGGCATGACAAATGGTTATCACCTCACTTGCCATATACAATCAATTCACGTACTGGCTTCCTAAAGGCTAGCTTAGAATCTTTCTCAACACAGTGCTTGGGGGAGGCGGGGAATACTATTTCAATTCATTAAGGATGTTTGTGATGGCTGGGAGGCTAAGTAAAGGGACTGTTCAACTTATTTGACAACACTGCCTTTGGGTGATTTTAATTCAATATTTCACCCTGATCCCAACTCCACCAGAATAATTGCATTTCTAAAAACTTTTCTATTATGAAATATTTTAAAGACTTGCAAGAATAAAGACAATAGAATAATCAACGTGATTTACTATCACCTGGATACAAGTATCAGTATGTGGCCAGTCTTCTTTCTGCTCTACCTCCAACCAACCACCTCCCCCTACCTCAGGATTATTTTGAAACAAACTCATATCATTTCATCTGAAAATATTTCAGTATATACCTGTAAAGATACAATGACATGTATAATACTTGCATTGTCTTCTAATAAAATAATTAAACATTTCCCCACAATAGAAGTTCTTAGGAATAAGAACTCTGGTTTGCTAAACTCATATAGTATAGAACTTTCCTGGCAATTTCAAGACTGGCATTTGAGAAATGCAGATGATGATAATCCTCTGGAAAGGGGACTTTACCTGATTTTTCTGGATGGGAAGAATCCATCAGCTCATGCACAAGTAGAAAGTATGGGTGTTTTCATTTACTGGCTGCTAAAGAAATATGCAATGGGTTGACATATGCATTGTCTCATGATTTTGAGGCTAGGAGAAGTTCAAAATCAAGGCATTATCAAGGTGATGCTTTCTTCCAGAAGACTGTGGCATTCTGGGGCTGGCTGCCGGCAAACCTTGGTCCTTGGGTTTTCTGTCATGTGGCAGTGCACATGGCAGCATCTCCTGACTTCTCAGTTCCATTGACTTCTGGCTCCTGACTGCTCCCTGTGTATGGCTTTCTCTCTCCCTGTAGCTTTTCCTATAAGACTTTCAGTAATAGGATTAAGGCCCATCCTGATTGAATTGGGCTACACTTTAACTGAAATAGCCAATTTAATTAAGATAAAAAAACAAATTGGCCACTGGTCAACAAAAATGATGACGCGGGGGGCATAGGGTGGGGGTAGTGGTTATGGGGAAATGTGTTTTGACAAAACAATGGTTCAATATTTGAGAAACTATTCAGTAAAAGACTTATTAGGCTCCATTCTAATTCTCCACAATATAAACAAAGCAAGGTGGAGGGTAAGGAAAACTAGCCTCATGCCCCATTTCCCAAAAGGAGCTAAGGCCAGAGGTTGAATTTAGCCATGAGAGAGTGAAATCAGGCTTATATGTAGCTAATCTGCCCATTCTTGGTAAAGCTCATTCTAGAAGCCATAAGCAAGCAAAAGATATACAATAGGCCATGTGACCATGATGATCTGAAAGTGTCATTAAACCAGCCAAAACTACAGAATCAACTGTTTCTTTCAAACCATTGCTTTTTCTCCCCTATAGCCCAGTCTAATTTATAATCCCAGCTCAGCCCCTGGTAAAATAAAACGCTGTTTATGTGCAATGTCTGTGCTTGCTCTCTGTGTGCGTTCCTTATTTCCACATTAATACAAGAACCAGAACAATGCGAGCCAATCTGTGCTGTTCTCCCTTGCTTCTCTGAGACTCCATTGCTCTATCCAGGGCCTCTTTTCTAGTGAATTCCAGTTTACTCAAGCTGCGCATCTGGGTGCTTTTATTTCCTCTCACCCAAATGTATGCCTGTCCATGAAATGTCCATGAATAATACTCTGGTTTCAAGAAGCATGTTAAATAGGCTCCTGCATGAGTTTGCATCACTTAATCCCCTCTCCTTAGAAAGTGGATTATACGAGGCAAGCTGGCTGACTGTTAATAAATGTAGAGCCTACAGCAAGCCACACCAGCTCCATTGTTCAGCTTGAGCCCCTCCACCTTACACAGGGCAGAAGCAGCTCAAGTCATTGAAGAAATCCATCTGCTTGGTGATCTCTCATATGTGCACATCGTGACCCTGAATTACCACAGGCTTTACATTTAATACATGTAGTTTTCTAGTGTTTTGGCATGAGTGGCACAATAGAAATGTAAGTTTTCCCTATTGTTTGCAGCAAAATATTGCTTCAATCTACTTTACGAGAAAGATCTTAAATTACTTATTTTCCCAAACATCAGGTAAAATATGGAATATTCTTTGTTGTGCACAAAATAAACACATATCAGATTTTACAATAACCTTGACAAATATTATTTTTATTGTTATTTTTATATTATGCTTCCGTGCTTTCCTTTTATGTAGCAGCTCTTCACATAATGCAAAGAATGGTCTCTCAGTGACTGTTTGTAGTCTGACTATTGCAAATAAAAGAGAAACTCCTTCAATCACTTCTTCCCTCTTACAGAGGGAACAATTACCTAAAAGGAGGACACAAAAGAGGGTCAAAAGAGACCAATATGATGAAAATTTCAACAGCCCCTCACTTGATCTTCACTAGGGAAAAAGTCAAATAGGGTGGTTCAACGGACAGCCCCGCATGGCCCTTCAGAACTTTGTGTGCAAACCTTAAGGCACCTGTGGAAAAGCTAAAGTTAAGTTACAGAAATAGTTTATTGGAGTAAATAGCTAAAGCGTAAATGGTTATTTAGTTTAAATTAATTATGTATTTAAATTTCAAAATTTCATAGGTAAAAAACACACAAATGGTATAGTTGATATGCAAAAGAAAATATGACCACCACAGCTTGTCTTACAATGGGCTGGATGGACTGTCTCACAAAGTGGTTAGAACCCCAGCATTGAAAAGGTTTAACCAAAGTCAGATAATAATTTGTCAGGAACACTTAAGAGAAGATTCTTTGATTGAAAAGCCCCTAGGAGGTATCCTTGATTGTTCTCTTTCCCTCACATCACCCCCAACGACACTCGTACAAATACTATTGGTTCTACAACCAAAATCCATCAATCCACTTCTTTTTACTTCCACTGCCCTGTGCCAGACGGAGTCACAGTTATCTTCTTGCCTAAGCAACTGCAATTGTCTTCTGCCTTATCTACTCTTTGTACCTAAAATCTATTCTCCCCCATAAAATTGAAAGGCAAATTATGTCCCTCACCTGCTTAGAATACCTAGCATTTAGACTAAAGTCCAAACTCTCTGATATAATCTAGAGGTTCTGCAGGATAGAGCTCCCTTGTATCTTTCCACACTCATTTCTTTCTCTGTCTGCTTCTCTCACTCCATTCTGGCTACACTTCTCCTTTCTGTGCTTCAAGTAGGTCAAGCTCTATTTCACTAACAGAGGATTTTGCTTGCGACTCCATCTTCCTGAAACATTTTTCCTTTGGGCTTATTTTATTTAACAGCATCTTCTGTTCCCTTAGGTCTCATCTTGAGTGCCATCATCTCAGAGACAACTTCCCTGACTAAACAATGAAAAGTTAATGGAACTAATATATGACCTTGCTTTTTTCCATCATAAACCTAGTCTCATATATTTGTTTATTTTTCATTTTCTTTGATCTATCTTGCCTTCAAGAAGGTCAATTTCATGATTTCATGAGGACAGGGACAGTACCTGTGTGTCTCTATGACTATTTTATCCCCAGGTTCTAGCACTTCCATTCTCTGCAATAGAGTAGGCATTCAGAAAGGAATTATATAATTAATGAATAAATGCTTATATGGAAGGGCTGAGGAGAGGAGTAGGTGTCTTTGGTACATCATTGGTTGACGAGGCTGATCTAATCCTCAGAGACAAAGTCTGAGGTCTCAATGAAAATTCAACATTTTAAAGCCTTTTTTTTTTTATTGAGTCAAAAGATTCTAAGTTTGAGAGACTGACAACTCCCAGTCTAATTATATAGAAGTGTGGCAAATATTGTGGATGAGTTATTTCTTCTTTTAAGGTTGACTTAGTAACTGACCAGGCAAGGACCGAGAAGCTGGGCCATCAATGGACTCAGCTGTAGAGAGATGGGGAAACTAGCAGAGGAGGGAGAATAAGGAAAAAGTGGGTATGGCACAATACCCACTCCTCAACCTGTGCTCTGTGGCACACTATTTTTTTTACCATTTTTACAGTCCTTACCATAGATTGCCTTGTATAGAGGATCTAGTTTGTCCTCTTCATAAGCACTATGCACCTCTATAGAAAAAAGCATGTATCATATCATAATAATTCCTTTGTTCACATGTCACTTACAACTGTGCTTTAATAGATTTGCTCAATAAATATTCTTCCTTTCTAAAGCCATCTCAAACTCTACCTTTCAAACTATGCAGTTCATGACATAATAGTTATCTAGTAGGGATATAAGCTGAGAGAATAATTTTCAAATTACCCTCTATACTAATTATTCACGATTTTTTGTCATATTCTTTTTTTGCTTTTCTCTGACAAGCTCTGTGCCCCTAGAAGGATGACCTCTGTGGACAATATCACCCATGATTTCTTGTCAGGTGGCAATGAAAGGCACTCACTGGAGATTGGAAGGTGGAAGGAAAGAGGACAGGGTATTTTTTCCCTACTTGCTTATACGTGACACCACAATTCCAAAAGGGCAAACACACATTAAAGGTTCTGGGTATCTATTAAAATCTTTTTTTTTTTTTTTGCCCCTTCATTACAATCTTTTCAATTAAACCATCTGATGTGACTTCTGTCTGGTTGTAACATTAGCTTCTATATGGAGATATAGAAGATACATCTAGAACTATCAGGATATAGATAACACAACCAAATTTACCAAGCTATAAAAGGGTGTGTGTGTGTGTGTGTGTGTATATACTTTTATTTTTTTAAAGATACATAGATTACATAAATGTTACATAAAAAATGTAGGGGATTCCCATATGATCCACTCCCTACCCCTCCCACACTTTCCCACATTAACAACATCTTTCATTAGTGTGGTACATTTGTTACAATTGATAAACACATATTGGAGCATTGTCACTAAGTGTGGATTATAGTTTACATTATAGCTTAAACTCTCTTCTGCACAATTTTGTAAGTTATGACAAGATATATAATGGCCTGTACCTGTCATTGCAATGTCATTCAGGACAGTTCCAATGCCCTGAAAATACCCCCATATTATACCTATTTTTCCCTCTCCCTCGCCTCAGAACCTCTGGTGGCCACTACCTCCACATCAATGAAAAAAGTTATTCCATTGCTAGAATAACAATAAGTCTATAATAGAATAGCAGTAAGTCTACTCTAGTCATTTATTTCCCAGTCCTGAGGTTTCTGAGATGGTAATGCCCACTCTGCCTCAATTGAGAGGGATCTTAGATCCCATGGGGCACATGGATGGGACTATCTTGCTTGCAGTCGTACTCTTTCTATTCCTTGGGATGGTCATTGTCCATCATCATCTCCTTGTTAATTGTCCTAGGTAAGTCCAATGAAACGGAGAGTAGGTGTTGCAACTCTGTTGAGATTCAGGGCCCAACTGGCACATGGAAAGCCCATAGATTTAAGTCTCTTGGACATAAACCTATCAACTCTAGTACTAACTCTAGGTTCAAATAGAAGGGGCAGAAGAGCCATGTGTAGGGAAACCACAACTGAGTCCAGCTCTGTCACACTGGGGAGCATAAATTCCAAAGTAGGGCACTGGCAGGGCACCAAAATCCTGAGCTGTTAGCCCTGCCTGTAGTGTCTGGATGTCTCCAGAGCCCTAAGGATCCCTGCTCTTTGAGGCAATATTTACTGTGGCAGTCAATGAGCTCCTGCTGAGACGTGCATAAGTGTAACATCTGGAATTACCTCCCGACTCACTTTGAAGTCTCAGCCATATAAACTCATTTGTCTTTACCCTTTCACCCTTTTGGTCAAGGTCTTTTTCCAGTTGCATTGCGAATTGGTGCTTGGTAATAATAACTCAGTGCCAGGGAAGCTTATCCCCAGAAGTCATGTCCCATGCCAGGGGCAAGGTAATGTAGTTATATATTGTTTGGCTTAAAGAGAGGCCACATTTGAGCAACAATGAGGCTCTCAGGAGCTAACTCTTAGCCAACCTATAATACTAGGCTAAGTTTCAATTTCAAAAGTAAAGGTTCATAAGTACAGTCATCATTATCAAGGGCCCATCAAAGGTCCATCCTCCTTCACTAGTCACTGCCCCTGTACTCGGGGGATTCTTGCTGTCCCATTAGAGAATGTGGCAGAGGTCCCTAGGATGGGAATTCAATATTTTTTCAGTTATTGTGTGGATCTACACCCAACATGACAATGCCCCATGAACACTTGAACTCATTCATATGCCTTATAGGTATGCCCTAGGTAAACATCCTCCCATGCATCGCCCATCACTTACACCCCACACCAATCATCCTCCCTTGCCAGAGTTGTAACCCTTCTGTGATCCAAAACTTCAACAATGAAGCCAACAAAATAACCGAATACAATTAATAAGAAATAATAATGAGAGTTTTTAAAATAACAAAAAAATTTTAAATAATAAAAAATTTAAAAAAATTTTTGGCATTATGTCTTTCATCACTGTAAGATCTGTTGTCTTGTATGTACAGTGACATTTTCTTCCATTTATCCCCCCGGTGTCTTATTTTTTTCATTTTGTCTTCAAAAAAGCTTTAGGTTACAGAAAAGTGATGTGCAGAATATAGGGGATTCCAATATACCCAACATCCTCCTCCTTTTCCCCTTTCCCCTATTACTAACGTTTTACATGTGGATGGTACATTTTTTTATAATTGATGTACAATTATTGAAGCATTGTTACTAACCATGGTCAATGATTTACATTATGGTTTACATTTTGGACCATACACTTTTATAAATTTTGATGAAATTTAACATAGCCCATATCCATCATTGCAAGAATCATGTAAACCAATTCCAATGCCCCCTAAATGTCCCATGTTTCATCTATTCTCTTCCTCCTTCCCCCTCCCCTCAGGACCCATGGCAACCACCTAGCTTCACTCCTTGAAGAACAAGATTTATAGTTACTTTCAACAACATTGAGTACTTGACATACTGGCCTGTCCTCCCCTATAAGGCACTGCCTATGCTCTCAAGAGACTCCCACCTCTCTTTTTGAAAACTTAGCAGGACCCCCCAGAATAGGAGTACAACACCTTCCCGTTCATTGTGTTGGTCTCCACCCACTGATACAATTCACTATGACAAGATGAACCCTCACATACTCCCTAGAAGCCTGGCCTAGGTGCGCCCTGTCCTGCATGCCCCCCATATCCAACACCCTAAACCGGTAAACCTCCCCTGCCATACTTGCCAAAAGAACATTGTAGCTTCAACCACATACCCTGAAATCCCCAGAGTTCATCTGCTCCCTCCCCCCACCTTCCCCCATTTCCATGGACAGTGAAACCCAACCCCTCACCTGTCCCCCTCACACACAAGCACCACCCAATCCAATAGTATCCAAGCACCATTGTCACACCCATCCACTGCACAACTACAACATTCCACCATATCATAGATTTTGCCCATATGGGCATTGGCTCACAACCCTCTACTTCCCTTTCTGTCTCCTATAAACCTATTTTCCAGACTCTAGCTCTGTGAGTCTGTTTAATTTGCTTAATTCATATAAGTGAGGTCATGTAATATTTATTCTTCAGTGCCTGGATTGCTTCACTCAACAAAAGGTTTTCAAGATTCATCCATGTTATCCCATGTGTTAATATTGCATTCCTTCTTACAGCTGAATAATATTCCATTGTATATATGTACCAGAATTTGCTTATCCATTCATCTGTTGATGTACACTTGAGTTGTTTCCAACTTTTGGCAATAGTGAATAATGCTGCTATGAACATTGGTGTACATGCATCTGTTCATGTCCCTGCTTTCAATTCTTCTGGGTATATACCCAGTAGTGGGATTGCTGGATCATATGGCAGTTCTATAATTAGCTTCCTGAGGAACCACCAGACTGTCCTCCACAATGGTTGCACCATTTTGCATTACCAACAGCAGTAGATAAGGATTCCCATTCCTCCACATCCTCTCCAACACTTGTAGCTCTCTGTTATTTTAATAGCTGCCAGTCTAATAGGTATAAGATGATATATTATTGTAGTTTTGATTTACATTTCCCTAATAGCTAGTGGTGTTGAACATGTTTTCATGTGCTTTTTTTTCAGAAGAGAAATCAATAATGAATATTGTTTTTCTTGAAGTTTGTATATGTAAACATGTCAGTAAATTATAAAGAAAAAAAGAAATGTATAACAAAAAAAGAGTAATAAGACTAATATTTTAAATTTCTTTAACATACTTTGTCATTTTGCAATGAATATTTTCAAACATACAGCAAAGTTAAAGGAAATTTACATTGAATACTTGTATAGCCACCACTTAGATTTTACCAGTAACATTTTACTATATTTGTTTTATTACACAGCAATCCATTAATCCATTCCTGTATCCATCTATTGACCTTAATTTTGTATTTAAATAAATTTTATTTTAAAATATATTCATATGTACAGAAAAGTTGCAACATACACACCCAGGGCTAATTATAAAACTTATTTGGAAGGGCAAGAGGTCCCAAATAGTCCAAGATATATTGAAAAAGAACAGTGAAATTGGAGTTTTCATGCGCTTTTTAGCCATTTGTATTTCTTCTTAGGAGAAGTGTCTATTCAAATCACTTGCCCATTTTTCAAATGGGTTGTTTGTCTTTTTATTTTCAAGGTGTAGGATATATTTATGTATGCTGGATAGTAGGCCCCTATCAAATATATGCTTACAAATATTTCCTCCCTTTGAATAGGCTGCCTTTTCACTTTCTTGACAAACTCATTTGAGGTGCAAAAGATTTTAATTTTGAGGAGGTCCCATTTATCTATTTTTTCTTTCATTGATCATGCTTTGGGTGTACAGTTCATGAAACCATTTCCTAATACAAGATCTTGTAGTTGCTTCCCTACATTATTTTCCAAAATCTTTATGGTCTTGGCTCTTATATTTAGATTTTTTTGATCCATCTTGAGTTAATTTTTGTATAAGGTATGAGATGGTATTTCTCTATCAATCTTTTTGGATGTGGATATCCTGTTCTCCAAGCACCATTTGTTGAAGAGGCCATTCTCTCCCAGTTGATTGGGCTTGGTGGCCTTGTTGAATATCAGATGAATGTATATGCAAGGATCTGTATCAGAACTCTCAATTCCATTCCATTGGTCAGTATGTCTATCCTTGTGCCAATACCATGCAGTTTTGACCACTGTAGCTTTGCAGTATCTTTTAAAGTCAGGTACTGTGATTCTTCCAATTTCATTTTTCTTTTTCAATATGTCTTTGGCTATTCAGGGCCCCTGGCCCTTCCAGATAAATTTTGTAGTTAGCTTTTCCAATTCAGTAAAAAAAAAAAAGTGCTGTGGTGATTTGTATTGTAAATCAGTTTAAGTAGGATAGACATCTTAATGATATTTAGTCTTCTTATCCATGAACAGGGAATATTCTTCCATTTATTTAGGTCTTCTTTGATTTCCTTTAACAGTGTTGTGTAGTTTTCTGCATTTAAGTCCTTTACATCTTTAGTTACATTTATTCCTAGGTATTTGATTCTTTTAGTTGCTATTGTAAATGGGATTTCTTTCTTGATTTCCTCCTCAGATTGTTCATTATTGGTGTACAGAAATGCTATTGATTTTTTCACATTGGTCTTATAACGTGCCACTTTACTGAACTCATTTATAAGTGCTAGAAGCTTTGTTGTAGATTTCTCAGGGCTTTCAGGGTAAAGGATCATGTCATCTGCAAATAGTGAAATTTTTACTTCTTCCTTTCCAATTTGGCTTCCTTTTATATCTTTTTCTTGCCTAAGTGCTCGAGCAAGTACTTCTAACATAATGTTGAATAAGAGCAGTGACAGGGCATCCTTGTCTTTTTCCAGATCTTAGAGGGAAAGCTTTCAGCCTTTCACCATTGAATATGATGTTAGCTGTGGGATTTTCATACATACCCCTTGTCACGTTGAGGAAATTTCCTTCTATTCCTATCTTTTAAAGTGTTTTTATCAAGAAAGGGTGCTGTATTTTGTCAAATGCTTTTTCTTCATCAATAGAGATGATCATGTGATTTTCTTTCTTTCAATCTGTAAATGTGATATATTACACTGATTTATTTTCTTACGTTGAACCATCCTTGCATACTAGGGATGAAACCCACTTGGTCATGATGTGTAATTCATTTGATGTGTTGTTGAATACAATTAGCAAGTATTTTGTTAAGGATTTTAGCATCTAGGCTCATTAGAGAGATTTGTCTATAGTTTTCCATTCTTGTGGTGTCTTTAGCTTTGGTATTATGGTGATATTGGCATTATAGAATGAGTTAGGCTATGTTCCCTCCAGTGCTATTTTTTGGAAGAGTTTAAGCAGGATTGGTGTTAGTTCTTTCCTGAATGTTGGATAGAATTCACCTGTGAAGCAATCTGGTCCTGGGCTCTTTTTAGTTGGGAAGTTTTTGATGACTAATTCAATCTCATTACTTGTGATTAGTCTGTTGAGTTCATCAATTTCTTCATTTGTCAATGTAGGTTACTTGTGTGTTTCTAGGAATTTGTCCATTTCATCTAAGTTATCCATCTTGTTGGCATACAATTTTTCAAAGTATCCTCTTATGATAATCTTTATATCTGTAGGGTCGGTGGTGATATCCCCTTCCTCATTTCTTATTTTATGTATTTGCATCTTTCCTTTTTTTTCATTAGTCTAGCTTAGGGTTTCTCAATTTTATTAAACTTCTCAAAGAACCAGTTTTTGGGTTCGTTAATTTTATCTAGCGCTTTCATATTTTCAAGTTCATTTAGTTCTGCTCTAATATTTATTTCCTTCTTTCCATTTCCTTTGGGGTTAGTTTGTTGTTCTTTTTCTAATTCCTCCAGATGTGTAGTTTGGTCTTTGATTTTAGTTCTTTCTTCTCTTTTAATATAGGCAATTATTGCTAGGAATTTCCCTCTCAGTACTGCTTTTGCTCAATCCCATAGGTTTTGATATGTTGTATTGTCATTTTCATTCGTTTCAAGGTAGTTACTGATTTCTTTGTAAATTCCTCTTTGACCCACTGATTGTCTAAGAGAGTGTTGTTTTACTTCCACGTCTCTGTGTCTAATATGGTTCTTTGGCCCTAACTGATTTTCAGCTTCATTCCATTGTGGTCAGAGAAATTACTTTGTATACTTTTAATCTTTGTGAATTCATTGAAAGTTGTTCTTTGGTCTAGCATGTGGTTTATCTTGGAGAATGATCCATGTGCACCCGAGAAGAATGTATATCCTGATGTAGTGGGGTGTAATGTTCTGTATATGTCTATTAGGTCCAGATCCTCTAATGTATTCTTCAAGGTCTTTGTTTCTTTATTGACCTTCTGTTGAGATGTTCTGTCTATGGTGATAATGGTATATTAAAGTCACCCACCCTAATTGTAGAGGCATCTATTTCTCCACTTAATTTTTTTCAATGTCTCCATGTATTTTGAGGTGCCCTGGTTAGGTGCATAAACGTTTATGATTTTTCTTTCTTCTTGATCAATTACCCCTTTTATTAATATATAATGACCTTCTTTGTTTCTTACAATAGTTTTGCATTTAAAGTCTATTTTCTCTGATATTAGTATAGCTGCTCCTGACCTTTTTTGGTTATTGTATGCATGTAAAATTGTTTTCCAACCATTCACTTTCAGTCTCCTTGCATCCCTGTGTCTAAGGTGAGTTTCTTGTATTCAGATAGGTCATATTTCCTTGTCCATTCTGCCAATCTGTGTCTCTTCATTGGAGAGTTTAATCCATTAACATTCAATGTTAGTGCTGCCAAGGAATTACTTACATTAGCCATATTTTCTTTAGGCTTATGTATACCATATGTTGTTTTTATTTCTCTTTTTATCTTTTTGTTATTTTTACACTCTCCTCCAACTCTTTCTCTCCTGTTTTTTCTTTTCAACCTGCAAAACTCCCTTTATCATTTCTTGAAGGGCAGTTTTCTTATTGACAAACTCTCTTAATTTCTGCTTATCTGTGAATATTTTGAACTCTCCCTCATTTTTGAATGCCAGCTTTGCTGAATAGAGAATTCTTGGCTGACAGTTTTTTTTCTTTTAGCACCTTAACTATGTCATACCATTGATCTGTTGCCTCCATGTTTTCAGATGAGAATCAGAACTTAATCTTATCAAGCGTCCCTTGTATATGATGGATCTCTTTTTTCTTGCTTTTTTCACTATTCTCTCTTTGTCTTGAACATTGGACAATTTGACCAGTATATGTCTTGGGATAGGCCTGTTAGAATTTATACTCTTTAGGGTGTACATCCATGTCCTTCAATAGAGTTGGGAAATTTTCAGCCAATATTTCCTCTAACACTCATTCTGCCCCCTTTCCCTTCTCTTCTCCTTCTGGGATGTCTATAATGCATATGTTTGTGTGTTTCATGTTGTCATTCAAATCCCTATGTTCCTGCTGGATTTTTTCTATCTTTTTATCTATCTGTTCTATTATCTGTCTGATTTCAGCTGTACTGTCTTCCACATCACTGATTCTTTCCTCTTCTTGTTCAAATCTGCTGTTATGTGCTTCCAGGGTATTTTTGATTTCTTGGATTGTGCCATTCATCACCATCATATCCATTATCTTTTTATGTATGTCTACAATTTCTTTGGTATGTTTTTCCAGTGTCTACTTAATATCCTTAATCTCTTCCTTCACTTCATTAAGTTAATTCATGATATTTGTTTGGCCATCTCTGATTAGCTGTTCCATGTTCTGCATCTCCTCCTGTTTTTTAGTTTGTTAGACTGGGCCATGTCTTCTTATTTCTTTGTATGGCTTGTAATTCTTTGTTGGTGTCTAAGCATCTGTTTAACTTTATGGGTTTATTTGGTTAGTTAGTTTCTCTTTCTACTCTAGGGTTTTATTTTGTTGTTTTTGGGTGTGTGGTATGGTTTCACTTTGACACTTCATTCCTCATTCTATTTCCTTGCTGTTTTCTATGTTCCAGTTTTTCTTTGACTTCTTTATCTTTCTATTATCCTCTTAGATGACTCAGAGCACCTTCCTGTTCTATATATATCCAAAGCAGCATTTTTAGAAAGGTCCCTG
>JAQZBX010042704.1:0-21922 GCA_029593785.1 Cabassous unicinctus
AACCCGGGGCCTCTCATATGGTAAACGGGTGCGCTATCCATTGCGCCACAGCCGCTTCCTGCCGTGAGGTTGCTGCATCAGCCCACCGCACCGCTCAGGCCGGCGTGCCCTCACAAGGAGGCCTCGGGGCGCGAACCCGGGCCTCCCATATGGTAAACGGGGGCTCTATCCACTGAGCCACACCCGCTTCCCTGATTATTTCTACAGGACCTAAAAATACAGATTATTCTGATGGAATAGTTCAAAATGACTCAACCATAGAGTGCTTGCAAGGAATGGGGATGGTGGTTTCAGAAGTGGCAGGAGAGGTAGGTGGGTGTCAGCTTGTGAAAGCCTTATGGGAAGGGGATGTTTAAGCATCAAGCATGTACTCTCTTCTCTCCCTCGACCAGGGTTCACCCCTGGGAAAGAAAGAAGGTGCCTAGGCCCAGTCTCCTTTTAAAGTCGTTAATGAGGGACCGCCTGGCAGACAAAGTAAGGTGTTTGCTAGTGGCGGCATCCTTACGTATGGATGTACCTTGTTATCTAGAATTGCTTATTGTGAAGAAGCCTGGCATCTATGCTCTTTGAGGAAATGGTTCCCTGGGAAATGTCATGTAACTGTCTCTGCATAAAATGGAGATGGCTCATAGCCAAAATGGGTCCTTCTGTGTAGGTGGCACATCCCTTAGAGGCCTCCTGTGCTTCTTGGGCCAAAGCCCCTGCTAAGTCATAAGCATTCTTCTTTATTTTGTTCAGGAATTTTCTTAATCATTTTAAGGCAGCATAATGCTCTTGGTTGGTTGGTCACTTTCACCTAACAATTTCCCTACTCTTGGGTAATCTCATCCCTTCCCCGTCTAACTACCCTCCAACGGAGTGTGTCTGGCCCTCCTTCCACGCCTGTTTCTAGTTGGTTCATCCAGCTGCCTCAACAGCATTTTGACTTGGGTGTCCCACATGTACCCCAGACTCTATCTGCAAAGCCGAACTCTTCCTCAGTTCTTGGAAATCTGGGTGCCATCCGTGATTATGCCTTTCCTTTCACTGCCAATGTGCAGTCTGTCACCAAATGCTGCCCATTTTGCCTCCTAAACAGCTTTCAGATCTGTCTTCCTTCTAGCAACCCACAACTACCATCTCGAGCCTCCAGCACTGCCACAGGCTGCCCCTGCCTGAACGCTGCCAGCCTCCTCCACGTGGAAGCCAGAGTGATGTTTTTAGAAAGCAGATTACATTATGCTACTGGCCTGCTGACAACCAGTCGGTAGCTTCGTACTCCCTTTGTGTTAGGAAAAACTCCAAATTCCATAACTTGGCACCTTAAGCTCTTTTCGACGTGTTCAGCCTCGTCCTCTGCCGTTCTCCCTCTTGCTCTTCTGAGTTTCTTGCAGTTGCTCGACTGTTTGGTGTTGTGTTTCCCTCCTGAGCCGTCATGCTCATGCTTTCCCACTTCCTCACCCCTTCTCCTTTAGTGCTTTCCTTCCTTCCTCCTGCCTTCTTTGTTTGGCTAACAGATGTTCATCCTTCACGTCTCAACTTGGATAGCATGTTTAATGTTTTCTCTGAAGCCTTTCTGGATGCCTCAAGACTACGCTGTGTTTCTTTTAAGACTTCCTGCTGGCTACATGCCAGTGCACACTCCCTGCCAGAGCACTTTCTCCTCCCACTCTAGTTTGTTTCCTTATTTAATTGATGCCCCCTCCCCGCGGGCTGTATGTTCTCTGAAGGCAGGGTCCCTGTCTGACTTTTTATTTTACCTATTCTTGGCACTTAGTATAGGGCGTGCCACTTATTTTCATTCACATATCGTTGATTTTTTTTTTTTCCTTTCCTTTTTGCTGTTTTGGGTTTGCTTTTGTTGATAATAGTGTTGTGAACATCTTCAGGTCTTTGGCCTTTTTAACAGGAGAGAGATTTTATTAGAGGGCTTATTGGGTCAGCCATTTGAGCGTTTCTGTTGCTGCTGAAGCATATCGCCAAATTGCCTTCTGAAAGGATTCCAGGTGCACGGCAGGCAGCAGTGCCAATAAGTCAAGGTGTAAAGAACGTTGCCTTCTTGTTTTAATGTGTGTTTCTTGGTAACATGCAAGGTTGAATATCCGCCCCCACCTGTTTGTTTACTAATTGTATCTCTTTTATGTGAAACTCTTACAGTCTTCTGATTGCTTTCAGGTCTGTTGCCTCATTTGATTCTCAAGGAAATTGTGGGTTTGGCAGTGCAGATAGTGAGGTGGCCGTTTTGTGAGTGCTCTAGGATGTTAATTGAGCCATGTGTCCACAGCTGCCTAGTTACTCAGGGCGGAACAAAGCCTCGGACGCAGCTCTGAGCCCTGGCCCAGTGCGTATACACACCTAAGTATAAACTGTATCCTGTGTCGTACCAGACCTAGATGGTGCCCAGCAGGCTTGCAAGAGTTAAAACGCCTTCCAGAAGCGCTGCACTTGTTTCTGGATTAAAGCTTCAAGTATCAGAAGTACCAGGAAAACCTGTTTTAAACATTTTGTGATAGTTCCCCTTAGCATAATTTGAAATTGAAACTATTGCTGAAACTTTGAGAGATACCTTTTAAATAAGAGAAGATTAGCTTCAGACAGACATGTATAAATTTAAAAGAGAAGTAAAGCTTACTACATATGACCCATGTTGGCTGCCTTTTTGTTTCTTGAATACATTATCCCTTTTCCATGTCAGACCATCCCCACCTGCTGTCAGGCTCTCACGTGGCCAGCTTTTCTCACCCTTCAGTTATGTGGTGGATATTTGTGGGTTGCCTCCCCAGTACCCACCTTCTTCTTTCATCTTCTTTTCATGTAGGAAGGTAATTTGGAAGGAACTGACCTGCTCTTTATTGCTGATGCTGTAATCCTCTCCTGATAAATTTATGAAAGTCAGCCCAATCAGGGACAACAAGGCTAAATTATGGGATTTCTGGGAAGAGAAAGGATTTTCTTTTTTCCACTGCATTTGAATGGGGAAGCTGCTGGCAACCACTCTGGGTCCTGTGGGGAGAAGAGCCTAGAAATGCAGCCAGAGCTGCAGACATGGGCCCAAGAAATGAAGAGCGAGGAACTGTCCTGGTCTACATCGTTAGCGTGCTGGGTAAAGCCTTTCCTGACCTGCGCCCGAATTGTTGAGTTATGTGAGCCAGCGAAGTCTCTCACTTCAGCCAGTTTGGGTTGAATTTTCTGAAGCTTGCACATGAACACGCACTGCTACAAGGTCTCAGCTCAGATGTCCTCTTCTCATTGCCCTTCTCTGCTCACCCTGTGTAAAGCCCATCCCATCTTGTTCTCTGTCTCACTTATTTATCTGCTCACATGCTTGTTGTCAGCTCTGTTTCTGCATGAGAATGTGGGTCCCCAGCAAGTACTTGCTGAGTTGCTGAGTGGAGCGCAGGGAAGGTGATAAACCCAGAATAAGCGTTAGTGTTTTCCCCCAACGCAGACTTCTAGACATCCTAAGAGAAGCCTTCCAGAGTTCCTCATGCACCCATGTACTGCTCGTTGTCAGATGTTCTCTGCTTGCCATACCAGGATCTTGGTAGGTGTCGGGGGAGCTGCCTGAAACTCTCAGGCCACTAGGGCAGCAGAGTGCTTTGACGCTGAGGCCGGTAAATGGCAGACCCTTGGACTTATCTCTGGCCTTAACCACATGGGCTTGCGAGTGGGGTCTTAGAGTCGCAGGAGGCGTCTTCCTGCTGTTAGCCGCGCACGCCTGTGCCGTCGTATGCTGCCATGAGAGTCGCCCTCTAATGTGCAGACGGACACACTGGTTCCCCAGGAAGAACCTTCCCTGGCTCCCTGCTGCCTCCGGGCGATGTCTAAGCTCCTCAGCGCAGCCGCGAGCTGACCATCACCATCCCTCGTCCGGACTCTCAGTCCCCTTCTTGCTTCTTCTCTTTGGGCGTGTATTAGTCAGGGTTCTCTCGGGAAACAGAATCAACAGGAGATACCTGTCAATAATATGAGATTTTATAAGAGTCTCTCATGCGACTGTGGGGATGCACAAGTCCAGGCTCCACAGGCAGGCTGCAAGCCAGGGGCTCTGATGAAAGTCCGACGAAGGGTCGTTGATGAGTTTCTGGGAGAAGTTGGTTGTCCAACGACGAGCTGGGAAATTCTCTCTGAATGCTGAAATCACTTCCCCTTTTAAGGCATTCAACTGATTGGATAAAAGCGTCACCCATTGCTGATGCAATCTCCCTGATTGATGCAGATGTAATCAGCCATCCATGCAGTAAACTCACTGGTGATCGAAGTCCATAAATGCTTTTGTATTACAATTAGCCCAGCCCTTGTTGGAACAAACACCTGGACACAATTTCCTGGCCGTGTTGACACATTAGCCTAACCATCACAGGGCGTTTCATCCTTCAGGAGTCAGAACCCCCGTCACGTTCCAGTGTGCCCTTGCTACTCAGGCTCCAGGCTTCCCAGAGGCTCTCCTGCCTCTCGCGGTCCCTTCTACTCACCTGGGGCCTGCGCTCCTCTTTGGGTGGGAGGGGGAAGGAGCTTCCTGATTCTTCAGCGGCTGTAGGCCTTCCTTTCTCTGAACCTTGTACCTTGTTCAGTCCCGTGTTGTACATTGTATCATAACTGTTTGTAGAGCTCTCTTACTACCCCTACAACAGATCTGGTGTTTTTTCATCATTGTATTACAAATCCTAGCATGATATCTGGCATTTAAAACTCACTCAGGGAATACTGACTGAATAGACAAACAAACAAATGAACAATTTACATGCTAATATATAAATGTCTTTTAACATGGTGCTTTGTATTTAGCAAATACTCAGACATTTGAATGAATGAAAATAAATGTTTATATATGATATATATTATATATAAGTATATGTTTATATACACATATATAATTTGAACATTATTTTTTAAAGTGTTTTTAAAACCCTGTGTGAAGGGGAACAGAAGTGACTCAAGTGGTTGAGCGCCAGCTTCCCACATGAGAGGTCCCGGGTTCGGTCTCCAGTGCCTCCTAAAAACAAAATGAAAACAAACAAACAAACAAGGAAACAAATGAAAAAAAACCAACTCAGGGGAGCCGATGTGGCTTAGTGGTTGAGCACCGGCTTCCCACATGCGAGGTCCTGGTTCAATCCCTCAATCCCTGACCCCGTTACCTCAACAAACAAACAAAAAACCCTGTGTGAAAGGACTTTTAAGACTAGCCCCCTATTATTCATTCTACATGTGGAAAAATGAATTTAGACCCTTGCCTTATACTGTACACAAAAATTAACTCAAAATAGATCATAGACCTACATGTAAGAGCTAACATTATAAAAATTTTTAGAAGAAAATATAGGAGAAAATCTTTGTGACCTTAGGTTAGGCAGAGTTTTTAGATATGATACCAAAGATATGATCCATAAAAGTAAATATCGGTAAGTTGGACTTCACCAAAATTAAAACCTTTTGGTCTTCAAAAGACTGCTAAGAAAATGAAAATACATGCTACAGACTGAGAGAAAATATTTGTCAATCAATATTGGATAAAAGGCTTTCATGCCAAATATAAAAAGAACACTTACAACTCAATAATAAGACAAACAACCTAATTTAAAAAAATGGACAAAAGACTCAATAGACATTTAACAATATACAAAGGCTAGTAAGCACAAGGAAATGTGTTCAACATCATTAGTTATTTGGAAAATGTGAATTGAAATTGTTCAATGAGATGCCACCACCCATCTTAGAATGGCCGTGTGGAGTGTCGGTGAGCATGCGGGAACCTGGAATGCCAGGCGTGGCCGGTGCTGTTTGTAAAGTGGTGCAGCCACTTTGGAAAAACAGTTTGGCAGTTTCTTAAAGAGTTGAATAAATTAACCATTTGGCCCGGCAATCTCCTTCTCCGTCTGTGGTTTTCTCAGTGAATGCTCCTTAATCTAACCCCTGAACCCAGCGTGTGACTAGACGATTTTCTGGGAGAGCAGCACCGGAAGACCACGTCGTCTGCTCACAGTGATGCGGGGTGACTGGCAGCAAGGTTGGGGTGCCTGGCCCCTGCCAGCCAGCCCTTGGCGTGGCCTCTGCCAGATTATCGATATGGTTACAGCCGTAAGGAAACCCAGACGAGGAGGAGGTGGCTGCTCCCGGGAGGAAGAGAGTGCTTGAGGCCGGCCTGGAAGGAAGAGTAGGCTTTCGGCAGGTGTGAGAGGATCGGGGAGGCAGACGAGTTCTAAGGGAAAATGAAGGGTGTGTAAAGGTGAAAGGGCGGCGTGTGGTCAGGCCGGGCTCCGGGCTGCCGCAGCTCCGTGCTCACGCCCACCAGGTCGCCTGGCGCAGGGGCTGTCATCCCGCTGTGCAATGGGAAGGGGAGTCCTCCCTTGCAGGATTGTTGGAAGGATGAAATCAAGCCAGGCGATCCACATCTCAAGCCATGGGCTTCAAGTCCTGGCGTTCCTCCTGTCAGCCCGCACGCCATCCGTGTGCGTGGGACTCTGGGATGCCAGAGCTGAGCACGGCCTGGAGGCTGTGAACACCGAGGCCAGCTGGGCCAGGGGCCTGCCTCTCGCGGCTGTGAGCGGCAGAATGTGTGGACGCCCCTAGCTTCCCAGCTCCTGAGAGGAGGAGCCATCTCTCTCTTAAATTCAAACTTTATTTCAAGTTCAAAAGGAAAAGAACAGACAAAAGGCAGCTCAACAAGTTATGGAAGCATCACTCCTAAAGCAAGTGAGTGCTTTCCACGTAGCAGTTTCCGTGTTGCCTGGTGCTACTGCCCTCTGTTGGTGGAGACTATGTATGCCTGTATTTCTTTGAAGGAAAAAGCATACTCGCTGAACTTTGAAATAGTTCCCAAACAGTCTTTGTTGCACAAAGAACTTTGTTTATGGAAAAGGAAGAAATACCACTTTGAAAATTATGGTAAATCTTTAAATGTGCTGTATCACTCAGGGTTTGGGACACACATACACACGCGTGTGCAGTTTATCATAGGGATCTGGGCCTTTGCAGCTGTGCAGGCTGGTTGCACAGGCCGTGTGAAGTTGTCATTTCTGTGTCTGCTGCTGCAACCTGGAATCCTCAGGCAGGCAGTTGGGTAGGAGGTTGGGATGTGAAGTGGGGGACGTGCTGGAACCTGCAGGCTGCGCTGGAGCTCAAGAGGGTGGCCTGGAACCCTTGTCAGTTTCTCCCACCTCAAGCCTCAGGCTTGATGATGGGGTTTCCTAGAGGAGTGGCTGAGCTGAACAATAGCAGTTAGGGAATCTGAAGCAGAGACAGCAGGAGCTGGGAGGGCTGCGGAGTGGGCGCCACTCCACTCCAGCAACGGGTCTGAGCTGCAGCAGCGCCCTGTGCCCTGTGCTGTCTTCTTGGGCCCGCAGGCTCCACCCTCCCTTCTGCTCTCTCCCAGCTACTGCGGAAGGAGGGGTCTCAGAAGTGGAGTCTTAGCTAAACAGACACATCGCAAATGCACCCCAGTTGCCATGGTAAAGATTTAATTTCTGGTTTGAATCCCTAGTCTCCACTTTCAAGAAGTAGGAGATAAATCTCCTCTGAGAAAAAGCACTCCTATTTTTGCTTCTCTTTCCAGTGTATTTGATACTTTACTTTTTTTTTTTTTTTACACCAGGGACAACTTTTTGTTTTGTTTTCTCTTTGGCAAGTGTATACTTGCAGGCTTGGTTGGATTGGACAGGAATTCTCTTTTTCCCTCTTTCTATTTTGTTGGATTGAAAAATCTCTGAGATTATGTGATGCTTTTTGAATGAGAGAGAATAAAAAGATAAAATTGTTCCTTTAAAAATTTTGTTTATTTACAAATAAAATAGGTTTTGAGTTACGAGTCAGCATAGTAGACCCATAGGGCTCATACATGCATATAAGGGTTCTAGGAATACTGTACAGATAATAAGGGGCAAGGCAGAAACTGAGCATTTAGGAAGTAGAAGGTCTCTATTTTCTATCTACAAATACTTACTGGTCATCTCCCATGACTGGGGCACTACGCTGTTTACAAGTGCTGTAAGAGGCGGCCCCTGAGCTGCACTTTGACGACTGACTGGCCGATGCTAAGAAGGCTGTGGGTGGGGCGGGAGACATTCTGGGCTGAAGTGCCAAGACCAGGGAGCTGTGACTGCTCCCGGTGTGTGGGCATGGCAGGCGTTCCACAGGACATGAGGCGTCTACAAAAGAGCAGACATCGGGGAGTGACGAGAGACTGGCCAGGGTGATGACAGCCTGTCATCCCAGGTTGAGGAGCTTGAATCCAGGCCTGCAGCTGGCAAAACGGGGGCTTTTCAGTACGGGGGTTAGCTGATCACTCTCCTCTTCATCGTGGGGAAGGGCAAACGGATGCATAGGTGATGGAAGGGCTCAGGATGAACTGGAGAAACTGGGTTGCATTATATTGGGCTGTGGAAACAGCTACCCTGGAAGATGCCAAAGTTTGCTGTCTTCCATGCTAATCTCTATCTCCCTAAATGTGCTGCAGGGATTTCCAGATTTTATAGGCTCCTTAGAACTTAAATTTATATCTGTGACCTTCATAGCTTTTATCTTTGTTGATTTTGGAGTTGCGGCCACCTGGTTTTGAATGCTGGCATTCCCACTTAGCACTTTTGTTTCCTTAACACTCCTGGTCCCTGTGGTCTGTTGCTTCGAGCCTGCGCCTCCTGTAGGGGAGTGACCAACCTCCCAGAGGTCTTTAGCCACCTCTGCTTGGTCTTCCAGGACATCCATCACGGCAGTCTCTGTGTATCTCCGCCCTGTCAGAGGTCCTTCCAGATCACCCATCGCCGCACAGACCAGCCTGTGTGTCCCTGAATCAGGCACTGTTTCCCATCCCTTCCTGCCCTATTACCCCTTGAACTCTGGCCTTGGGAACTTGTGGTCTCTCCTCTTCCATCCCAGGCTCTTTTTGCCTACTGCTCCAGTTACCTTATTATATTAAGCTGGTGGCTCCTCACCACGTGAGTTTGGAAATGTGTGGGAGTGTTTCTGGAATGTCACTAGCATTTGGTGGGAAGGGACAAGGAAGATAAAGCACATGCCCCACAAGTCCTGCTCATGGCCTAGGGCTGGGGTCGTTTTTCAGTGCTGTTTCCCAATTGCCCTCCTTCAGAAACTTTTTTCTTGAAAGATTAATTTAATTTATTTATTTCTCCCCACCCCCTTGTTGTTTGCACTTGCTGTGTCTGTTCATCTTCCTTGTTTTTTTTTTTTTTAGGAGGCACTGGGAACTGAACCCGGGACCTCCAATGTGGGAGGGGGGTGCCTAATTGCTTGAGTCACCTCCTTTCCCTGCTTTGTTGTGTCTCTCATTATGTTTTTTTTTCTTTTTTTGTATCTTGTTGCATTATCTTATTGTGCCAGCTTGCTGTGCCTGCCCATCGCACCAGCTCGCTGTCTTCTTTAGGAGGCACTGGGAATTTGAACCAGGGACCTCCCACGTGGTGGGCAGGAGCTCAATTGCTTGAGCCACATCCGCTTCTCCCCAGTTCTTTTTAAAGGCATGCCATGAAGATTTTCTACCCCTCACACTTCCCTTCGTGGCATCATTTACAAATAGTCTCATCATTTCTCCTTACTCCTGGATGAGCTCAGTTCCTGGGATACTTTTTCCTGCAGTCCCACCAGACTTCTCTGTCCATGGTGCCTTCAGCATTGCATGCAGGATCCTGGTGATATCCTGGTGATATCATCTGGTCCTGGGGCTTTCAGAACTGTCTTTGCACTACTGGCTCTCATGTTCATTTCATATACACAGCTCCAGACTTGAATGCATAACTGCCTATTCTTTCTGTAACTTCTCGTTTCTGTAAATGGCACCTTGTTAGTCAATATTTGTTGGTTAGGAAGTAAAATGCAGAGAATCACCATTGCTGCCTCCATCACCCACAGAAGAGTTTGTATATCCTTTAGGGGCCCTCCTTTTGTGGGTGGCACTGTTTTCCAAATCATATTCATGGCATGTAGCCTAAGGAGATTTCTTGTGATTTTTAAAATTTATGTGTATGAAAAGTCATGCAAAAATTTGCAAGTTATATCAGTTTCCTTAATGTATTTAGTGAAATGTTTTTAATGAAAAGAAAAATATGGGAGCTGACCTGAAAATCCAGCATCTATGATTGTTGATACCATATACTTCAGCAAAATAGCCCATCCCTTAGGGAGCTATGGTAGTTTGAAGCTTTTATGGACCCTGGAAGAGATCATGTCCTTAGAACTAATCCATTCCTGTGGGTGTGAACCCATTGTAAGTGGGACCTTTGATTAGATTCCTAGTAGCGTGACCCAGGGTAGGTCTTAATCCTCTTACTGGAGTCCCTTATAAATGAGATGAACATGGATTGACAGCCAGAGAAACCCACAGAAGCAGAGAGAAACCAGAAGAAGCCAGAAGCTGAAGCAGTGAAACCCGGAGGAGAAGGGAGGCCAGCAGGTACCACCCTGTGCCTTGTCATGTGCCTTGCTGTTTGACAGAGGAGTCCAGGATCAATGGTCTTTGGGGAGAAAAGCATCGCTGATGAAGCTTTGATTTGGACATTTTCATGGCCTCAGAACTGTAAGCTTATAAGTTAACAAATCCTCATTGTAAAAGCTGAGTCATTTCTGGTAGATTGCTGTGGCAGCCAGCAAACTGAAACAGGAGTCAAGGGAGCAATGTCTAGTACAGGAGCGAACAAACATGGACACACCCACCCGACTCCCTAACCCTCACCTTGTCTCACGGTAGGTCTAGTCTTGTTGTGAAGCATAGTGTAATTTTCTGGTTACCGTTTAATAATCCTCGGTATTTTATTATATATTCTTCACATTTTCTGAATTTAAGCAACTGATAAAATAGTATTGAAAATAAGAATGCATCATTTTTACCAGATTTTGGTATCAGATTTTATGAGCAAAATAACATGACTATAATAATTGAAAATTCCCTATCATACAGACCAGCAGGCTAAACATACAGGGTTTGGATTTAAACCTTAGCTATTGTATCTTATTCCTGTTATGAAGTAAATGCAGACTTTAGATTCAAATTTTTTGCCCTTTACTTTCATATAGCAAAATAGATAGAGGTACAGTATGAGCTCTGGCAAAAACTGAAGGACATAATTTTTCTATTTTTAAGACAAAGATTTTTTTTTTTTGCTTTCTTATATGTTTTTTCCCCTTGCATTTTTTCCCAGATGATATATGTGGTTTCTTAGTGAATTTCGATGTATTATATTTCATTTTTCACCTGAATGAGAGAGGGGTAAGAAATGAATATGAATTGTTATGTTATAAAAAGTCCTGGTGATAACTCTTCAATAAAGGGGTATAATTTGTTTCCATGCAATTTATACCATCCCTTTTGTTTGTTCAGAAATAGACAGAAAGGGTTGAACAAAAAGCTAGCAGAAATGAAGGGAAACTTTCGACTTCCTTTCAGTTCTATGCTGAAGAGATAAATACTGTGTAGTACAACATAATGAGTACGTGCTAATAAAATGTATCTTGGTAGAGAAAGCAAACTTGTAAAATAATGAGGCAAAGAAAAACTACCACTAGGTCAAAATCCCAGATGTATTAGTGGATTTGCTAGTTATGGGAAAATACTAATTTGCCAAGTTTTAGGTGAACCAAAATAGAACATCACAGGATGGTGTCAAAAGGGCCTGCTGCACCTTCTGGAAGGATTTAGCCTCTTCCCATCAACATGGTCTAAAGAGTGGGTGCTTTTTAACCTTGGGGTGGGATCAGTCTCTTCTGGTGACTTGCCTGCCGTCTGCTGGGCAGAATGGCCAGGTAGCAATGCCCAGGCGGAACCCTGCCATCTCTGGCTGCACGTGTCAACATGGCTTCCCATGTCCCCCCTTTCTTGCCTGCCCTCCACCCAGATTATAAAGGCATCTTTCTAAAGCAGCTATTTCTCCATGCAATCTTTTGCTCAAATAGTGTCAAAGGCTTCCCATTGCCTGTGGGAATAAAGTTCAGATTCCTAGCATGTTATGCAATGTTCGTTTCCATCTGGCCCAGTCCGCCTTTTGAGTTTCCTGTGCTGTGTGTAGCTGCTACTCCCAGAACAGAGCGTCTGCGCTCACATGCCTTTTGTGGTGGTGAGTCCCCCGGGGCTTTCCAGTACACAGAACTGAGCACTAACTTCCTTCCACCTGCGTCTTTCCTGACACCTTCAGGCAGCATCCATTACTTTCTTTCTTTACAAAGTCTTTTTTCCATATACATAATAATTCTGATTACATTGCGTATTAAGACTTGGACAACTGGGATTGGGTCTCTTTCTTTTTAATCCAGCCTCGCACAAAGTCTGGCTCATAGGGGCTCAATAAACGCTTATTAAATTGAGTCGCCTTGTTTTTCTCTGGCATTGCTTCCTCATTGGTGAAGTGAAGATTATACTTACTTTGCTATGCTGTTGTAAGAATTAGAGACAATGTATGTAATGAACCTGTAACGTAATATGTGCTCAATAAGCAGTACTTGTGTTTGTGTTGATTTGTTTTTACTTCCAGAAGAGTGTTTCAACATTATACTTATCTTAAACTGAAGAACTATGATAGTGTTATATTTGGATGATGTGCACATATCACTCATGGGAGTAGTGGCTGAGATGGTGAGTGTCCCTGGACCATCTCGTGTGTGGGTGGAGACAGTGCCTCACGCAGGCGGAGGAGCCTGGGGCGGGGAGGCTGGCTTCAGATCAGGCAGAGGGGGTGGGCATTCTGGCCCTTCCACTTAGAGTGACCCTTGACCATTTTATTGCTTTTCAGCTATAAAATTGGAAGGTAATGTCTAACTAGCTGGGGGATGGCAGAAACAATGTCCATCAATTGCTTGGCAAAGTGCTTGAGGCAGCAGGAGCTCAGGAAATATTAGCATGTGCGCTGACTTTACCTCTTTGAAAGACAGGTGTTTTCTACCAGATAATGTTATACAGTTGTTTTAGTTTGCTAAGGGCTGCTAAAGTAAGGTACCAGAAATGGGCTTTTATATTTGGGCATTTGTTAGGTTAGAGGCTTACAGTTCTGAGCCATGAAACTGTCCACATCAAGGCGGCATCTGAAGATGCTGTCTCTCCAAGCTCAGCTGTGGGTGATCAAGCACGTGGCAGGGAGCAGTGCCGGTCGCTCGTCTCTGCCCTCTCCTCCGGGCCTCGTCTCTTCAGCTTCGAGCTGCTCCGTGGGCCGAGCCTGTCAGGGGCCTCTTCCTGTGCCTCTGTGATCTGCTGAATCCAGCCTCCTGGACCTCTCCTTCTGTCTCTGAGGCTTTTTCCTGTGTGTTGGCTGCTTTCAGTCCTCCAGCAAGAGGACCAAGACCCACCCTGGGTTCTGCAATCTAGTCAAAGGCCTCCACTGAAGAGATCCCATCCGTAGGGATGGATTAGCCTGGAGGGCATGATTTTCTGGGTCCACCCAGCTTCAGACTGTCACAACAGCCTTTTGTAGCTTAAAGATCTCCATATCCTTAAGCTTTGGTGGTATTACAGAAAGTTTTAACAGCAGAGCAACCCGTTAAGAGCATAAAAAGATAAGTTTCTCAGCAGGAGTTTCATAGTTAGGTGGGAACAGATGTGGGA
Source organism: Cabassous unicinctus (assembly GCA_029593785.1). NCBI lineage: Eukaryota > Metazoa > Chordata > Mammalia > Cingulata > Chlamyphoridae > Cabassous > Cabassous unicinctus. The sequence continues at coordinate 13,520 of JAQZBX010042704.1, forward strand.
ACCTTTTGTTTTGGCTATGCCTGGCTCTAATGGTTAACTGACCAATTTTCTTTAAAAAGTGTTTATCTAGGCAATATGCTGTAGGTACTTATTTATTGATAAGAGTGACTTACATAACCAAAGTGCAGGCATTTCTGTACCAGGAATGTGTCTGAGTAAGAGGACAGACTTTGACTATTGGATTCAAGCCATAATGAAGCAGTAGGGTTTCACATGGAAGGACTGAATCTGAAAATTGGAAGCAACTGGAAGATGTTGGGCAGCCATGGGACAACTGTAGGTCTTGCTTAGGACTTGGCATGGTTTTCTGGACAGGGGGCAGGATGAGGAATTAGGAAATTGAGATTTTCATCAGCCTTTTCAGGTATGACCTTGGGCAAATCATTTCTCTTCTCTCTGGCCTTCAGTTTCCTCTTTGGTAAAAATGAAGGAATCACTTATACATGCTCATTCATTTATCAGATAGCACTGCATTAGATAGCGGAGCTCAAATTTGACTTAGACTTTTGATTCTACTATTATTTTCTATCATTTCAATGAGAGGGGTTTAAAAAATATTGTAAAAACTTACTGAGCACCAAAGAGGACAGCTAACCTGGATCTATGGCAACAGTTCCTTCCCAACTTTTTGGATTATGACCCATAGGAGAAAATAGATTGTATGTGGAAAATTAGAAGTTTCATACAACTCTACTTACTCTTACTGGGTATGATGTACTATGACTACAATCTATACTATACTATTCGATCCAATGCCATCCCGTTCAACCTCATCCCATCCCATCCCATCCCATTTTAAAAATGCTGGTCACTAAGCACTGAATTTATTTTTACGATCCCCAGAGAGGTCACAATAGCCTACAATATGTTATTTACCTGAATTGCTCGCTTAGTGGTGGTAATGGAAGGGAATTGAATCATTTGAAACAATTCAGCTTCATGCTTCCGTAGTTTGGCCTGTGCCAATTGTCCATTTTTGTTAGGCTCACTTACACATAGAACACGTGAACAGAGTAAGACTAGTTGGCCCATGCAGGTATCAAGCCTCACTGGTGTCCTGCTTCAGTAATCAGAGAGAAAAAGGAGGCAGCAGTTCAAGCTTTTCTGGATAGCTTTTCTTTTCTTTTCTTTTTTTTTTTTAAAGAGACTGAGTTGAATTCAAATTAATATTTATTAAGCAGCTTCTAAGTGGCAGAGATTTATTTTAGAGTAAGACATAGCATATCCTTTAGTAAAAATAAAATGCAGAGGCCCTCTTTAGAGTGTTCAGGATTTCTCTCTTCTCTGGGTGATTGTCTCTACAAATGAGCCCCCCTTTCAGGGGATTCGTCCCTGTACTTAGCCCACAGGGGCCCAGCTTTGTCCGTGGAGATGCTTACAGAACAACTGCCCCAGAGGTCAGAACCGAGACTCCTGGCATTGCTGGCTCCAGCCGCTTGCCAGTACCCCTGGAGGTCCGTGTTGTGTAGTGAATTCAAGCCTCAGCTGAGGCAGGGGTTCTGGATTGTACCTACTGTGAGGCTGGCGCAGGGAAGTGTCCCATGGCTCGTGAGCTAGCCTGGCTGACCACCCAGCCTCTGCACTGCACTGGGTCTTCATTGTGAAAACGTCATTGTGAAAATGAGAGTTCTTACTGCGTGTCCGAGGTCTCGCTTAAATGTTCCAATAATCATATTTTATGCATTTATAAAGAGTTTTAGTGGAGCTAGACTGATTTCTCCTGACTTTCAAGGCTCCACTCGATGTAATAGTAACTCCAAGACTGTTAAAAGAGATCCAGACAGTGAGAGGTGGGGGCATTTGTTGTGGCTGGGGATGGATTTGGAGGAAAGAAAACAACTGTATAAAAAGTCAGGGATGCTGGAAGGTGTGAAAAGTGCCACAGAAAGCCAGGTGGGCACTGTCATCCTCCCTGGGGCGTTCAAGCTCACGGAGAGGGGGTGGGGTAATGTCGCAGTCGGACTTTGAGATGATGAGTATGATGATAACCAAAAAAAGTGCTGTGTATTTTACTCTGAGCTTAGCACCTGGCACACTCTGGGAATCAACTATTGTGAGCTCCCTTTGTATTTCTTATCTAAAGCTACCTTTGTTCTAATATTTTGGATTTTAATAGGGAAGGTTAATGGCGACACTCGCCGCACCACTGGGTGTTGAGCGTCTGCCATGAGCCCGGCATCCACAACATCTTGTGACAGGCTCGGGGGTGCAGTCACCGGCCCTCACCGCTTCAGCTGGTGCACGGTGGAGCCAGGGGTGGGCACCACGTTGGGCCCCGAGGCTCAGGCCTGCCTGCTGTCCTCTGCGACGTGCCCACCCTGTTTCTGAGGGCCTGCTTCTCAGGCTCAACGCTTCATCTCCACGCCTCAGATCTTAGAGTCCTGTGCTGGGGTGTCAGGCAGTCCCTGGGTTCTGAAGCCTGGCTCCCTCACCTGCTCACTCAGCCAGTGTGCTTTCCTTGTTCACGTGTATCTCCCCTCAAAGGCAGTGCCTTCAGGACTAGAGAAACAGTGGCCAGCCTTGCCTTGCAGAGGGTCTCTGGGTCCTTAGAGTGTGTGTGTGACATGTAGTTGTGAGCACCTTCTGGATGCTGGGCCTGGGGTAAGTGCGTTTACGTGGATGGACCACTTTAACTCTCACAGTTGCCCCACGAGGGCAGCTACTGTCGTCACGCTCATCTTATAGTGCAGGAACTGAGGTATAGAGATTAGCTGGCATGTCTAGGGTCTCCTAGGACAGCCACGGAGAACAGGAACTCGGACCTGGCAGTGCAGCTCTGGAGCCCATGCTTCTGTTTGCCACGCAGTGCCATCTCCAGTAGGCTAAGTGCGCTCGCTGGACATTGGATCTCACTGTCCTGCTCTGACAAGGGGCAGAACACTGCAGGTGCACCAGCCGGCATCCGGCACCACGCCTCTAGTTTGTCTGTGGACCAAGGAGTTTGTTTGTCAACTTAGATACGGTTGTCATTTGTTTAAAAGACAGGGATTGGATGAGATTGAAAATGTCAGATTAAATTTATTCAGCTACCTCCTCATTTCATTCCCATCTCTTTACTTTGCTGTTCAGTCCAAAGAAAATGCATTAACAATTTGCTATTCATCAGTGTCAGCACAGATTGGTGCTTGGCTTGGATATGGTTGTGCTGTGCTGGGGCCCCGAGATGGAGCCTCAGTCTCATTTCACTGTGTTTCAGGGGAGAGGAGAGGGAAAGAGATGAAAGAAGTTACGCGTTTTCAGAATATTTCCAGTCTCCTCTGTTTTGACGTTGCTTTGGAATGTCCAACTAGCATCGGAGTCCTCAGCTGGGTAGCAGCTGCAACTAGAAATATCTGTTGAGCAGAATCTTTTGTTGCATTGTAACTTGTGATCATTATGTCATACAGCCAAAAAGGTGTTTGTATTTTAAATGCTAAGTAATATTACCTCTGGAGTATGGCACAGAAGTACATTTATTTCATTCACATCATCTTAGGAAAGAAACCTAAATAACTAGAAAAGAAACTTTCGGTTTAAAAAAAATTATGAAATTACTTATACATCAAAAATAATTATTTGAGTTAGGAAAAGAAGGGTGTTACAAACCAGAAATTAAAAAATGGGTCAATGAGGGCTTATATTAAAATTTTTTTGTGAAGCTTTGTGGGAGAGATTTAAGAAGTGAAGTTCTTGGTGTATTAGAAATACACTTTAACAAAAATTTGCTCATGCTTTTGTATAGTTATGTTTCTAGTCCTGACTGCTGAGCTTCAGTTTCAAAGTGCGGGTTGGGTACATCTCCTGAATATTTCAGAGGGTCTCAAAGGCACCCTGTTCGCAGCTGAACTTCTCTTCTCCTTCCACGTTTCCTGTTTGTTGAGACTGCTGTCAGTTTCTTGGTCTTACGCTGCCGTTTTCTCAGTTTGCAGTCACCCTCAAATTGTACTTCTCACCCCATCTCCGAGTGATTGCTTGGAATGTCTGTTTTTTTTTCCTTTTTGTAAATTTATTTATTTTTTAAACAAATCAGTTTTATTGATACCTATCAATAAAGCATACAAGCCATCCGAAGGGAATGTCCTTTCTTAAGCTGGTTGGACTCACAGGTGGCCCCTCTTCTCCCGTCTGCTGCCACTGCCCTGGCCCAGGCTTGTAGCATTGCTTGCTTGGGATTGTTGCAGTAGACCCTTAACCTCATGTCCTGTTTCCTGACTTTTTCTTCCAATCCATGCTTCTCACTGGAGGCATAATTATCTGCTTAAAATACAAGCTGACTCGCACCTTTCTGTTCTTTAAGAGCTGGCAGTGACTCCCCCTCGCCCGTCTCAAAGACGTTCACGATGACCATGAGGGCCTGAACTTCCCTTTAGCTCGACTGATCTTTAGACCTCCCTCTCACTCAGCCCTGATCGATCCCGGGGCCAGAGAAAAACTCCTAACTGGGTGGCTGCACCTCTCCGTCCCTGCTCCCAGGCTTTACTGGCAAAGGAAACATTCCTAAGCCCTGGTTCTAATGGCAGCCTCAGTCAATTGCTCAGCCCTCCCAGTGGCCAAATCCCCTCCATCCCCCCACCACTCCCAGCCCTTAAAAAGCTGGCTGACCTTTGTTTCCACGGAGCTAGTGTTGACTCTCTCTTCTGCTGTAACAGGGAAAATATTTACTCTCTTGGAGTGCTTGAATGATTGCTTATCAAGAACTCCATCCTGTCACTGTGTAAATTAAGTGAAGAAAAATATGAAATAATGTTGACAGGAGGCAGCTAATGTGGCTCACTGCAAGTTCATCCAAGTTAATCAGTTTTGTTAAGGAAAAGGCTTGTTTTCTTGTTTCGTGACAGGTCTTATTCGCTGTCTCCTGGTTTGTCATATCGTTAGTCTTGATCGTAGTAGCATGTAACTGTTTGAGCCTTTTTAGTCGGACCATCATGCTACCTGGATGTATATGCAGAGTGAAGAAAAGCTGAGTTGATTTTTCTTGATTTGAAAGATGCTTAACTTTGTTGTACATGTTGGATTGGCCGTTTTAAGATATTTGTGTTTTCTTTTGTATTTTTATGTGTTAGGGCAGTCTGAGAGAGCAGTGACAAAATGGAAAAGGCAAAAAGTTTGCATCCATACCTCTGAGGCTGAAAATAATGTAGCCACTTATCACCTGAATGCCTCTAGGAAAGTCATATGACCTTTCTAAGCCTCAGATTCCCTGTCTGTAAAATGGGCACAATAAGGCCCAAGGAAATTGCTCTGTATGATAGAAAGAGCATTAGATTTGAGAAGCCTTGGGTTAAAATCTCAGCCTTGCTCACTAGCAATCTGACCTTAGGAAAGTTACATAATATCTTGGATCCTCAGTTTTCTCATCCCTACAGTGGGGTTAATGATACTATTTTACTTACTGAGTAAATGCAAATATTAAGTGCATTTTAAATGCCCTAGCATAGTGCCTAACTTAAAATATATATATATATATACACACACACACACACACAAACACACTCACACTTTTTTATATTTTTTAAAAAGATACTTAGATTACATAAATGTTACATAAAAAATATAGGAGATTCCCATATGCCCCACTCCCTACCCCTCCCACACTTCCCCACATTAACAACATCCTTCATTACTGTGGTACATTTGTTACAATTGATGAACACATTTTAGAGCATTGCCACTAAGCTATAAGCGTGGATTATAGTTCACATTGTAGTTTACACTCTCTGCCCGCACAATTTTGTAAGCGATGACAAGATATATAATGGACTGTATCTGTCATTGCAACATCATTCTCTATAATTCCAATGTCCCGAAAATGCCCCCATATTACACTTATTTTTCCCTGTGCCTCCCCTCAGAACTTCCGGTGGCCACTGCCTCCACATCAATGATAAAACTTCTTCCATTGCTAGAATCACAATATGTCTATAGTAGAATAACAGTAAGTCTACTCTAGTCCTTCGTTCATTCCCCAATCCTGAGGATTCTGGGATGGTGATGCCCACTCCACCTCTAATTGAGAGGGGGCTTAGATCCCATGGGGCAGATGGATGGGATTATCTTGCTTGCAGTTGCAGGCTCTCTCTGTTCCTTAGGATGGGCATTGTCCATCATCATCTCCTTGTTAGTTGCCCTGGGTGAGTCCAATGAACTGGAGAGTAGGTGTTGCAACTGTGTTGAGGTTCAGGGCCCAGCTGAGTGCCTAACTTTTAAGCTACTGCCTACATGTGATTTAAAATTTCTTCACTGCTTAGAGACTAGCCATCACTTTCTCAGCTCCCCATCCAGTTCTTGATTTGCTGCTTCTGAGTTCCTGTGCCTACTAAAGTTTCCTTTCAAAGATCACAAATGACCCACTCATTTCCCAAGTGTGGTGATCTATTTTTAGCCTGCATCCTACTTGACCTTTCTGTCACATTTGCATCACTATCTCCCTTTTTCTAGAAAAACTCACCTTTTGGCTTCTTGAGACTCATCCCGAACTTCTAGAATTGAATCTTTTCAAACTTGTGTACTTGTTCTTCCTTTTCTCACTGCCATTTACCTCTGTGTTTCCCAGAATTTTGTCCTTGGGCTCTATATTCTTCTTTTGTCACATTCACACTTTACCTTGGAAATGTTATTGCTGGTCATTTCATAGTGCTTAGGAGTCTACCTTGTCCTCTGTCCACCTCCTAATTATCATTCACCAATTATCTGGGTATCTGCCTCCTTCTGGGTGGTGGCCACATATTTCAAACTTGACATGTCTCAACCAACATTTTCAGATCAGATCACCCCTAACTTTGCTCGTATCCTGTGTTTCTATCTTGGTCAATGATTCTGTCTTCTACTAAATCTCCAAAGCTGTTCCTCTTGGTGTCAGTCTTGACTCCATCCTCCTCATCAGCTTCTAGTCCATTTGAACATCAAATACTTTTTACTCTAACTCATAATAAATAAATGAATTAGATTGTATCATCCACGACCATTTCTAAACATCTCTGTATCTCCAGGACTCTGTGCCATGCCTGGCACACACTAGGTCTCAACAATGGAGGCCACTGCCTCCACATCAATGATAAAACTTCTTCCATTGCTAGAATAACAGTAAGTCTATAGTAGAATAACAGTAAGGCTACTCTAGTCCATCATTCATTCCCCAATCCTGAGGATTCTGGGATGGTGATGCCCACTCTGTTTTTTGATTGAGAGAGGGCTTAGATCCCATGGGGCAGATGGATAAGACTATTTTGTTTGCAGTTGTAGACTCTCTCTGTTCCTTGGGATGGTCATTGTCCATCATCATCTCCTTGTTAGTTGTCCTGGGTGAGTCCAGTGAACTGGAGAGTAGGTGTTGCAACTCTGTTGAGATTCAGGGCTTAACTGGCACATGGAAGGCCCAAGGATTTAAGTTTCTTGGACACACACCTGTCAACTCTAGTACTAACTATAGGTTCAAATAGAAGGGGCAGAAGAGCCATGTGTAGGGAAACCACAACTGAGTCCAACTCTGTCATACTGGGGAGGATAAATTCCAAAGTAGGGCTCACTGGCAGGGTGCCACACTCCTGAGCTGTCTGCCCTGCCTATAGTATCTGGATGTCTCCAGACCCTCAGGAGCCCTGCTATTTGAGGCAATGAGGTCCTGCTGAGACGTGCATAAGTATAACCTCTGGAATGACTTCTTGACTCACTTTGAAGTCTCTTAGACCCCCTTTTGGTTAAGATCTTTTTCTAGTTGCATTGCTAGTTGGTGCTTGGTAGTAGGTGCCAAGGGAGGCTTATCCCCAGGAATCATGTCCCACGCTGGGGGGAAGGTAATGCATTTATATGCTGAGTTCGGCTTAGAGAGAGTCCACATTTGAGCAACAAGGAGGCTCTCAGGAGGTAACTCTTAGGCACCGTATAATACTAGGCTAAGTTTCAATTTTACAAGAAAAGGTTCATAAGCACAGTCATCAATATCAAGGGCCCATCAGTGTTGCATCCTCCTTCACTAGTCACTGCCCCTGTACTCGGGGGATTCTTGCTGTCCCCATAGAGAATGTGGCAGAGCTCTCCAGGATGGGAATTCGATATTCTTTCAATTATTGTGTAGATCTCCACCCACCGTGACAATGCCCCATAAACACTTGAACTCATTCATATGCCTTATAGGTCTGCCCCAGCTGAACCTCCTCCCATGCGTCCCCAATCACTGACACCCGCATCAATGATCCTCCCCTGCCACACTTGAAACTCTTCTGTGATCCAAAACTTCTTCAAAAATGAAGCCAATAAAATAACCAAATAAAATTAATAAGAAAATGAATTAATAATGATAGTTTTAAAAATAACAAAATAGAAAAAATTGAAAAATTGAAATAATAAAAAAATAAAAGTAAAAAAGTTTTTGGCATTATGTCTTTCATCACTGTAAGATCTCTTGTCTTGTGTGTGCAGTGACGT
>JAQZBX010042705.1:0-21911 GCA_029593785.1 Cabassous unicinctus
GAAGCGAACCCGGGGCCTCTCATATGGTAAACGGGTGCGCTATCCATTGCGCCACAGCCGCTTCCTGCCGTGAGGTTGCTGCATCAGCCCACCGCACCGCTCAGGCCGGCGTGCCCTCACAAGGAGGCCTCGGGGCGCGAACCCGGGCCTCCCATATGGTAAACGGGGGCTCTTTCCACTGAGCCACACCCGCTTCCCTACCCTATCCACTTTAAACACCCCCTTCCCCATCTGCTGTTCTGTGTCCATTCGCTGGGCAACTCTCCGCGTCTTCCTCCCGCCATCTCCCACCATCTCTCCCCACCCTCCCCCTCCAGTCTCCACCAGAACCCGATCCTGGAGACCTCCAATGCAGGAGAGAGAGGTGCTCTGCCACCCGCGCCACCCCGGCCTCCGGTTTTTCAGAGCTTTCGGAGCATCTCGTCCTGTCTCTCCCCCGCCACGTCACCATCCTGCTGCATGGCCCCCGGGGCCCAGCGGCCCACGGGCACACAGAGCCTGGCAGCCCATGCACCCTCCATATACATATTTTCTATTTTACCAGGAGGCCCCGGGAATCGAACCCAGGTCCCTCCACATGGCAGACGGACTCCCAATCACCTGAGCCACATCTGCCCCCCTGGCATATGCTTTTAACCAAGTTCTGTGGTAGATGAGGAGAAGGCCTACTGCCCTGTGTCACATTCTCAACTCACCCAGAGGCTACATAGTGTAAGAAGGTGCATTCTGCAAGAGCCAAAAGGTGGAAGCAACCCACGTGTCCATCCACTGATGAATGGCTAAACAAAATATGGTATATGTATATAGAATGGAACATATTTGGCCTTAAAAAGGAGTGACATTTTGAAACGTGACAACATGGATAAGTCTTGAAAACATTATGCTAAGTGAAAGAAGCCACAAACAAATATTGTATGATTCTACTTATATGAAATACCAAGAATAAGCAAATTCATACAGACAGAAAGTACATTAGAGGTTACCAGGGGCTGGCAGGGAGTGGGGGTGGAGGGGAATAGGTGGAGTTATTGCTTAATGGGTACAAAATTTCTGTTTGAGGTGCTGAAAAAGTTTTGGTAATGGATGGTGGTGACAGCACAATATAGAGAATGTAAGTGATATCACTGAATTGTACACGTATAAGTGGTTAAAATGGGAGTTTTTGTGTTGTGTATATGTATATTGCCACAATAAATTTTTTTTTTAAATGAATGTGTGTTCTAGAGCCAGGCTACCTGGGTTCAAATCCCAGCTTTGCCATTCCCTGGCTACACTAACTCAGGCAAGACCTCTATCCCTCCATTTGCCATCTACAAAACATTGGTACCTACTGTTATAAAGGTCAATGGATCATTTGTTTGTGTAAAGATGTAGAATACTTCCTGGTACCCTGTAAGTGCGTGATAAATGTCTGCTCAGCAAATTACTGACATATAACCTTCAGGGAGTGGCCCAGGAACTTGAACTTTTTAAAAGCTCTCCAGCAACCCTGATGAACAGCCACGTTTGGGAAATCATTTCCTCCTCCTATATCCTTAGTGATCTGAGCAACCTGAGAACCTCAGGCTATTTGTATGATGCCTCCAGGCCCTCATACTAGGCCTTCAGCCAGGTTCTTCTGGACACAATGGTGACATCTCAAGCAAAGGGGAGCTGAACTTGCTACTGGGACTCTCATCAACCAGTGATGCCTGAGATGTATGAAAACTGATGCTTTCAGGGATCCTGGTTAAAGCAAAATTACAAGTGTTGGACATGTAATAATAAGCAGCAGAGCAATTCTTACTGGTAAGGGGACTGTATATTATGGCATTATGCATTTTATCTGATACAGTGAATTGGGATATTTGCCTGGGTATAATCTAGCAGCTTTTATTTGTCAGTCTACCTGTAAAGGTAGAACTTGGCCAGTCTTCTGAAAGATGACAAGTTCATGGTCCCTTTGTTTTCACTTTACACTTTCTGGCTGTGTAGAAACTTTGGCCACAGATCTGTATAGGCAAGGGTTCTTATTGCCACTAGTTAGAGGTACACACAATGGTGTTTCTGCAATGGAATGATCTGTATGTTGAACTTTGTAATTTGAAGAAACTGATTGTTACATAGGATTCAAAAGCTTGTCCCAGTTAATTCCAAATATAAGATGAATTTTACTCCAAATGAAAAAGACTTTGATTTAATTAAATAGGAATTCTAGACTTTTCTCAGTCTACAAATATGAGAGGCATTCTGATGACTTATACATATGCAAAATAGTAGTTATATGACTGTACCTTGCCCTAATTCTTGATACAGTAACATATATATGCTGTCTTATACTAGCCTATGTTACTGAGGGAGGGTGTTATCAAACCATTTTCATTTTGGGAGATTTGAGGTAAACATTTAAAATTCTGTCAAAGGAATTTGTTTGCCCCAACTGCAAACAGCGCTGCTTATTTGCTAATGAATCGATAGCCTGGCAGTCTAAGGGTTCCAGACTCTGAGGTTTTACACCTGATACATATTTTAAATGAGGCATATTTGTTTTAGTCCAGCGATCTAGCAATGTGACTGTCAAATTACATAACCTTTCACTTAACTCATTGGTAAAAAGAACAGATAGGAATAAATAAGTTCTCTTCTGGCTCTAAAACTTCAGTGATTCTCAGAGTAAATTTACAAAATGAGTAATAATACAACTGTTTCCTTTGGGGCTTCAATTTCTTCATTAGTAAAAATGGGATACCTCTATCTTTTTTGAGAATTTTGAGGATTAATTCAGATAATATATAACATTTCTAATGAAGCTTGGCACTTAGCAGATGTATTAGCCAAAGAGGTTCTGATGCAAAATACCAGAAATTGGTTGGTCTTTATAAAGGGTATTTATTTGGGGTAGAAGTCCACAGATACCAGGCCATAAATCATAAGTTACTTCCCTCACCAAAGTTCATTGCCATGTGTTGGAGCAAGATAGCTGTCGACGTTTGCCAGGGTTCAGGCTTCTTGTGTTCCTCCCTTCCCGGGGCTGCATTTCTCTCCAGGCTTAGCTCCTCTATTTCCTCCACAAGGTCAGCTGTAGACTTTGAGGCTCTCTAGGCTTTGCCTCTCCCCATAAGGCCAGCTGTGAACTCTCAGGTGTATGGCTCATCTCTATCCCGGGGCCTTCTCTCCTTCCTCACCAGACTCCAACATCAAAACTGCTCCCTCTGTCCTTTGCCTTGCCTTTTATATTTGATTCCTGTCCACCAAGGTGTGGGGCTCAATGCCCTTCTGACGTGGCCCAGTTAATGCCCTAATCATAACTTAATCATGCCCAGATTAGCAGACCAGTTTACAAGCATGATCCAATATCTATTTTTGGAATTCATAATTTCATCAAACTGCCAAACTGCTACAGCAGATATTCAATAAAAATTTGTTTCCCTTCTGAAATGTCAACTCACAAAAACCAGCTAAGCAATTCCTGATGACAGAAAATATCATTTCAAGAAACATCGAGGGCCTGCTATGCTCAGTATTAGCTATTAATATTCAATCAATGGAACTAATTCACAGGTAGTAGATACCAAATTTAATTTTTAGGAGGTATCGGGGATTATACCTGGGACCTGTAAATGGGAAGCAGGTGCTCAACCACTGAGCTACACCTGTGTCCTGGGGACCACACTTTAAGAACCACTAGGATATATTAGGGACATAGATATATGAATGAAAGAATTACGGCATGCAGGTATGTGGAAGAAAAGGAAAAGTAATAAAACATTAAAGGGTGACCTATAACAGAAACACAAGAATGAAGAAAAATGATGAAATGAGAAACTTTGATTTCATCAAGGCAGTGGGGGAGAAATGCAAACATTGACCAATCAGAAGGGATGGTGACCAGCGTCCTGGTGCAGGTCCTGGAGTTGCTGGCTGGGTTGGTGTGAGCCCTCTGGCTGCTGGACAGTGGCAGCTGGCAGTCTGGGGTCCTCAGGGGATATATGGGGACACTTGGGCTGCTTAAGGAAGTGCTCTTTACCAATCAGTACAGAAGCAGTGGAATATTTTAATAACCAGTATGGTCATCTGGATGTGTCTGTTTTTCAAGGCAAAAAAGAAGCACAATGGATGCCTGGGCAGTAGCTAATGCAGGAGAATGGAAAGCTGCTTGGGGTAATTTAGCTTAAGCTTGGGGGTTATTGTATATGGCAGTTTGATATTGTTTATGAATTCCAAAAATAGATATTGGATTATGGTTTGTGAATTGGTCTGTTCCTCTGGGCATATTATATTGTATTGGATTCAGAGTTTCACTTTTACTTGATTAAATAATGATTAAGGCTTTGATTGGGCCACATCAGTAGGACGTCCCTGCCCCCTTGGTGGGCAGGGACTCACAGAGAAAATGACATGGCAGAAGAGAAAGTTGGAGCTTTGTATGCTGGAACCCCAGGAAGTAAACACACAGGAGAAGAACACAGAGGAAGAGACGGCTCCATTAGACATGACAGAGGCCCTGGGAAGAGACAGGAGCTGTTTGCCTAACAGTTTACAGCTGGCCTTGTGGAGAGAGCAGAGCAGCTGAGCCTAGAGAGAAATGGGCCCCAGGAGAGAGATAAGACTTGTCCCAGCCTGTGGCTGAGATTGGAAGAAGCTGGTGCCACAGAGCCTTGGGAGGAAGAGGAAGCAGTTTGCGTCAATACATGGCAACAGACTCTGGGTGAGAAAGCACCTCTTCTGGTACCTTGAGTTGGACTCTTTAGGGCCTTGTGACTGTAAGTGTCTACCCCAAATAAATACCCTTTATAAAAACCAACCGATTTCTGGTATTTTGCATCAGCACCCTTTTGGCTGACTACTATCGTGTATTAGAGTTTTTGCCACCCCACTCCCGGTACCAAGCTGTATTAGGGTTCTCTAGAGGAGCAGAACCAACAGGATGTGTCTATAAATAGTATGAGATTTTATAAAATTCTCTCATGTGACCTTGGGGATGTACAAGTCTAAATTCTGCAGGGCAGGCTGCAAACCAGGGGCTCTGATGAAGGTCCTTAATGAGTTCCAGGAGACACTAGCTGTCTGAAGTAGAGATGGAAATTCTCTCTCGGAATGCTGAAATCACTTCCCCTTTTAAGGCCTTCAACTGATTGGGTGAGATGTCACTCATTGCTGTCAGCAGTCTCCTTAGTTGATTGTAGATGTAATTAGCCATCTATGCAATCAACTCATTGATGATTAAAGTCCATGAAATGCCATTGTATTACAATTAGCCCACTGCTTGCTTGACCAAACAACTGGACACCATTACCTGGCTAAGTTGACACATTAGCCTAACCATCATAGTTATTCTAAGGAACAAGTCAGAAAAAGGTTTTGTTTCCTCAGGACCAAGGTGTAAGAGGGAAACAGCTCTTGCAGAACCAGAGTTTGAAGCAGAATGGAATTAAAAACAAATCATATGTGGAAGAACTAGGGCACTTCTGGGAAGAGAGAGGGTTAGAGAGACACAGGACTCAATTCTCTCCCAGAAAAATAGCTAAAAGACAGGCAGAAATGGCCTGGAAAAAATGTTTTAGGGTTTAGGGCACCAGGGAAAGGCTGGACATCACCCAGAAGAGAGGGGAAAAGGAAAAGAATCTTGATAGGAAAACTCAGTGAGTAAAAGTTGCAGCTGCAGCTGTCAGTGCCCATCCCCCACCCTTGGAGCAGACAGCTTTGAGTTCTCCGGCTTCTGGCCAGCGGCTACAGACAGAGCGGGCACCAGGGGTCTACCTCCCTGGAAAGGGAAGAGAGAGGGATATAGTCTAAGGCTGATTAAACTTTTGGCAACAAATCTGGTCTGCTGTGTTCCACAAGCCCTTCCAGGAAGGTGGCGCCACACCATGTTTTGCCCTGGGAGCCAACGGGACAAAAGAGATCCAACTCACACAGACACCCTCCATATTGGTTGTTGAGGACACAAAGGGGAGTGGAATAATTTTCTACCTGGGAAAAGGGAGGCGGCTGCCAGCAAAGGTTGGAGAACAGCCTCTGAAAAAGTTTGAATAGCCTTGAGGCAGGATCATGCTGTTGCGGTTGGTGTTAGAACATATTCCGACCAGGGTTTGAACTGAGTGGGCTGTCAAAGAGTGCCCCCCACTGGTGGACCAAGGAAGTGCATGCCAGGAAATTAAAAGTAAGAGAGGCCTTTCTGGCCTTTATAGCCTCCCTCCCCAAGGCCCTTGGAAGCAGGTCTGCAACCCATTACTGGGTCCATGGCCTGGATTTGAGCAGCTAAACAGGGATAATCTTAAAGAGCTAGAACAGGTTGAACCAAGAATCAAAGAATGGCAGTAACACACAGACTCCTGCCACTAGATCCCTACACAAGAGAGAGAAATTGAGCATCAGAATAAGCTCACCATCATAATCAGATGCCTAAACATCAGCAAAAAATTACAAGCCATAGTAAGAAAAAGGAAGATATGGCCTAAGCAAAAGAATATATCAAAGCCTCAGCTGAGATACAGGATTTGAGATAACTAATCAACAAGTTTCATACAAATCTAAATCAAATCAACGAGTTGAAAGACAATATGATTAAAGAGATAAAGAACATCAAGAGGACACTAGGCTCTCTCTACCTAGAGGGGCCTGCACCAAATCTTGGTGTGTATTTCTGTCTTTCTCTCCCATTTCTCAGCAAGCTCTGCTCTTCCCCCCATTTCCTAAATAAATTCTTTAAGAAAAAAAAAAAAAAGAAGACACTGGGCAAGCACAAAGAAGAATTTGAAAACCTGAATAGAAAAGTAGAAGAGCTTATGAGAATGAAAGACATAGCAGGCGAGATAAAAAACACATTAGAGGCATACAACAGCAGACTCAAAATGATAGAAGAATAAATGATGCAGAAAACAGAACAGCAGAAATTGAAAAGAGAACAGAGAGAGAAAAGAAAGGAAAAAATTGAGCAGGGCTTATAGAGTTGAATGATAATATAAAGTACAACATGAGTGTCATGGGAGTTACAGAAGGAGAAGAGAAGGGAAAAGGGACAGAAAGAGGATTTGAGGAAATAATGGCTGAAAATTTACCAACTATCTGAAAGATATGAAATTTACATGTCCAAGAACACAGCGTACCCCAATCAGAATAAATCTGAATAGACCTACTCCAAGACACACACTACTACTAAGAATGTCAGATGCCAAAGATAAAGAGAAAATCTGAGAGCAGCAAGGGAGATGCAAACCATCACATACAAGGGACACCCAGTAAGGCTTAATGAGGATTTCTCATCAGAAACCATGGAGGTGAGAAGAGAGTGGTATGATACAATCAGGATACTGAAAGAGAAAAACTGCCAGCCGAGAATTCTTTATCAAGCAAAATTGTCCTTCAAATTTGAAGTGCTTAAAATATTCATAAACAAGCAGAAACTAAGAGAGTTCATAAAAAAGAATCTTCATTTACAGTAATATCATTGAATGTGAATGGATTAAACTCCCCAATCAAAAGATACAGACTGACAGAATGAATAAAAAAATCATGAGCCATCCATATGCTCTCTTCAAGAGACTTATCTTAGATCCAGGGATACAAATCAGCTGAAAGTGAAAAGTTGGAAAAATATATTCTATGCAAACAGTAATCAAAAAAAGAGCAGGAGTAGCTATACTAGTGTCAGACAAAACAGACTTTAGATGCATTATAAGAGATGCAGAAGGCCATTATATATTAATAAAAGGGACACTTCACCAAGAAGAAGTAACAGTTATAAATATCTATGCACCTAACCAGGGTGCCTCAAAATACATGAGGCAAACTCTGGCAAAACTGAAGGGAAAAACAGATCTCTACAATAATAGCTGGACACTTCAACATACCACTCACATCATTAGATAGAACAACTAGACGGAAGATCAACGAGGAAACAGAGACCCTAAACAATATGACAAACGAGCTAGAACTAACAGACATATACAAAATGTCACATCCCACATCAGGGGGTTATACATTCTTCTCAAGTGCTCATAGATCTTTCTCCAGGATAGGCCACATATTGGGTCACAAAGCAGGTCTCAAAAGAGTTATATAAAGATCAAAATTATACAAAGCACTTTCTCTGATTATAATGGAATAAAGCTGAAAATCAACAACCAGCAGAAAAAGGGAAAATTCACATTCTTAAATAATCAGTGGGTCAAAGAAGAAATTGCCAAAAACATCTGAAAAAGGAAGAATGAATTTGGAGATTCTCACTTCTGGACTTTTAATCATATTACCTAGCTACAGTAGTAAAGACAGCATAGTACTAGCATTAAGATAGTCATGTATACCAATGGAACCAAACTGATGGTTCAGAAACAGATCCTCACATGTCAAGTGATTTTTGACAAGGCTGTCAAGCCCACCCAGCTGGATCTGAACAGTCTATTCAACAAAGGGTGCTGGGAGAATTGGATATCCATATCCAAAAGAAAGAAAGAGGACTCTATCTCATACTGTATACAAAAATTAACTCAAAATGGATCAAGGACCTAAATATAAAAACAACAACCATAAAACTCCTAGAAGAAAATGTAGGGAAATATCTTCAAGATCTCAAGGCAGGTGATAATTTCTTAATCCTTACACCCAAAGCATGAGCAACAAAAGGAAAAATAGGTAAATGGGACCTCCTCAAAATTAAACACTTTTGCACCTCAAAAGACTTTGGCAAAAGGGTGAAAAGGCAGTTGACTTAATGGGAGAAAATATTTGGAAGTCACATAATATCCATGACATATAAAGAGATGCTACAACTCAACAATAAAAAGAGAAATGACCCAATTAAAAAGTGGGCAAAAGACTTAAACAGTCATTTGTCCACAAGAAATACAAATGACGAAAAAAACACATGAAAAAAGGTTCAGTTTCACTAGTGATTAGGGAAATGCAAATCAAAACTGAGATATCATTTCACACTTATTAGAATGGCCACTATGGAAAAGATGGAAAACTAAAAGTGTCAGAGAGGATGTGGAGAGATAGGAACGCTTATTCGCTGTTGGTGGGAATATAGAATGGTACAGCCACTGTGGAGGACAGTCTGGCAGTTCCTAAGGAAGTTGAATATAGACTTGCCACATGACCCTGCAATACTACTATTGGGTATATAACCAGAAGAACTGACAGCAGAGACACAAACAGACATCTGCACACCAATATTTATAGCAGAGTTATTCACAATTGCCAAAAGTTGGAAACAAGCCAGGTGAACATCAACTAATGAATGGATAAACAAATCGTGTTGTATACATACGATGGAATATTAGGCAGCTGTAAGAAGAGATGAAGCTGTGAAGCATATGATAACATGGATGAACCCGGAATTCATTAATTGAGTGAAGCACACCAGGCACAAAAGGACAAATACTGTATGATTGCGCTATTATGAACTAAATATATTGTGTAATCTCTTGGAGTTAATAACTAGAATATAGGTCACCAGAAAATAGAATGAGGTTACAGAATGGAAAGTTGAGGGTTAATCTGTGCAGAATTGGTAAAAATGTTGTTTGGAAATCTTTGGAAATGAATAGAAATGGTGAAGGCACATCATGGTGTTTGTACCTAGCAGTGCTAATATATGGGTATGACAGTGCTAGAAAGGGAAAGTCTAAGGTCATGTATATTACTAGAAAGAAAGCTTAAAAAATGTAACATGGGAGAGTATAGCATAGCAAAACTTCATGTGAAATATGAGTATAGGCAATATTGCATATAAAAGACTGTATTTCTTTGAAATGTAACAAATGTATGTTAATGTGACAAGATGTTACTATCAGGCAAAAATACAACCAAAGCAAAATATGGACAGTAGTGTATAGTAATATATTAATAATCTTCCATTAACGGTAAAAAAGGAAAATATACTGAGTGGGAGAAACTAGACAAAAGTACTACATATTGACTCTATCTATACAAAACATAAATTCAAATAAATTAGAAAGATGGAAGCAGAATAGCAGCTATGTACAGCAGGGGAAACACAGAGAGATTATTATGGGGTAGAGCTTTTACTGTTTGCCTAGTTTTTTTTTTTATTATTATTATTGGAATAATGAAATTGTTCTAATAATGATTGAAGTGATGAATGCACAACTCTGTGATTATACCAAGTACAATTGATTGTACACTTTGGATGCATTGTATGCTTTATTAAAATATTTTTTTTAATTAAAAAAAGAGTGAAGAACTAAAAAAAAAATCATGTGCATGCCTCTAAAATCTACTCAGCAGGGGTTTTGTGTTGTTTATACCTTGATTTTAACATGCATTTGTAAACAAAAAAATATGTTTGGCTTAATGTAATTTATAGATGATTCAGTATTAAGAATTGATGCAGTTTCAGGGGGGTTAGAATAGTTATAGCAGGTTAAAGTATAAAAATTTTTTTCAAACTATAATAAGCATATCTTCTGGGGATCTTTTAAAAATGTAGATTCTGATTCAGGATGCCTGTAGTGGGACTGAGATTTTTACATGTCTAATAAATTTCCAGGTGATATGAATGATATTGGTTCATGGACCACACTTTAAAAAGCAGGAGTAAATTAATGGCTTTCAACCCAGGCAGCACAAAAGAATCACCAGGGGAGCTTTTAAAACTCCTGCCATGCAGACCTTAGCCCAGACCAGGTCAGCAAGTACCCAGGCAGCAGCAGGTTTCAAAACCCCCCCAGGCGTTTCTCGTGTGCAGCCTAAGAGAAGAACAACTGCTCTAAAGTGTAGTCTGAAGCCCTGAACAGTCACTCCAGGAATATCCACAAAGTGGAAAGTTTCTCAAGGAGGGTGTCTCTAGTATTTCACCATCAATCCTGATGACAGAGCTAATAGATTCTGAATGTATAGTTTTAGCACATACTATTGATCTCTTTGTTATGATCCTTCTCTAATTTTGTTGAAACTGTTTTAAATATAACGTGAGATTTAAGACATCTTTAAGCTGTATTATAGATAGCAGTCCTCGCCTCCTACCCTTACCTCTTTCTAAATCAATCTGCCCTAACCCACAGCTGAAGAGGAGCTGTGTCCAGACTGCTACTCTCCTGTCCTTCTAACTGCAGCTTTTTGGAAAGGATGGACAACTGACTGAAGTTAACTGGGTTATTCCTTTATGAATCCCTGCCCCCATCATTAAGTACCTACCAAGAGCAGGGCATTGTGATTAGAACTGGGGAGAAAGAGGTGAGCACTGTCCATATTCTCTGTTTACAATCTAGTAAGACACAAAATTGCAATACAATGTGGTGTCTGCTTTTGACACAGGCAAGTCCAGGGTAATTGGGGGCACAGAGCAGCAACACCTCCCTGTAGTCTTTGGTGGGGTGGGGGCGGGGGATGTTGGGAAGTTAAGGATAATTTTCCAGAGGGAGTGACACCTGAGGTGAAAGACCTGAAGAGGGAGGAGGAGTTGGCCAGCTTCCAGGAGGGGATAACTGTGTTCTAGGCAGAAGAAATTACATGTGTGGTCTGGAGGGGAAAAAAAATTAAGAGCAGTTAGATGAATTGAAAGTTCAAAGAGCTCTAGTGTAGATTTTAAAAGGTAGTGGGATGTGGTCAGAGGAGAGAGGAAGGTAGTAGACAGGATGGGAAGGCTTTGTCAGTCAATCAAGTTCTCTCTTCCAAGAACTGCCACTGGAGTACTGGGCAATGGAGGTGGTTAACTGTGGGACTGGAGCTGGCAAGGTCACGAGGGCTTGGGGCCTGAAACAGTGCCCCAGCAAGCCAGTCCACATGCCAGGGTTTCCTCCCTTTGAGGACCAAGCTTCCCTGGCCCACGTGCTTGGTTTCCCACCCCTATAATATCTATAAGATTTATTGCCATATTCTTAGAGAATCCCCCCTTAACATAAGCCAGTTCAAGAGGGTTTCTGTTCCTTGCTATCAAGTAGCAGAGTCAAACTTCTGGTTCCTAAGGGGCCACTACATACTAGCTACACTTACAACTAGAAGGCAGGCTTCTGTTTAGAGTACTCATCGGTTTGGGAAAGGTGTTGGCAGAAGGTCAAAGCAATTTGTTTTTATTTCTTTTTTAAAACTAGAGAGAGTCCATACTGCCACTTACACGAGTGGAAGCACTCTGTCATGTTGCTTTCAAGGAAAGAAATGGTTAGTTAGGTAGGTGGTCTAACAGCCAACCGGATCTGAGGCAGCATAACTTAATGTGGCAAAGTCTCTAAGGGGGAAATAATGAGTGCTGGCTGACC
This sequence comes from Cabassous unicinctus, assembly GCA_029593785.1. Taxonomy (NCBI): domain Eukaryota; kingdom Metazoa; phylum Chordata; class Mammalia; order Cingulata; family Chlamyphoridae; genus Cabassous; species Cabassous unicinctus. The sequence goes on from JAQZBX010042705.1 coordinate 12,201, forward strand.
TTGCAAAGCAAAGCCTCCTTGACAGTGGTTCTCAATTAGGAGCAGTCTTAGCCCTAGGGGACTTTGGCAATGTCTGGGGATATTTTTGGTTGTCACAACTGAGGGGTGGCATGCTTCTGACATACAGTGGGTAGAGGCCAGAGATGACGCTAAACATTCTATCAAGCACAGCATTGCCCTGCCCCCTCCCCCAAAAGAATTACCCAGCCTCAAATTCAATAGTGCTGAGGCTGAAAAACCCTGCTCAATGACAAACAGAATCCTGATCCTTCAGGAACTAAAAATAAAGCTGTTTCTCTATGGTAAGAATGACTTTCATGTAAAAACGCCAAGTAAAATAAAATAAGCAGACACTTCTCAAGTCAAATCAAGAGAGTGAAATGTTCCCTTTTGAAGACTAAGGAAAATCTGAGAACAGAATTGAACACCCAGATGACAAACGATAAAAGAGAATGGCTTCCATGGAAGGGTATGTTCAACCTTGGCTGTAAACACAGAAATCCATTGGGATATGGGGAGAAAACAGAACTTCTATTTACATTTTTAACCTTAAAAAAAAAAGTGAAAAAAAAAAGTTTGAAAACAAATTGGCTCTGTGCCTTCACTAGGTCTGGGCATCAGATGATCTTGTGTCAAAATGGCATGAGATATGGCGCTGGGAGAAGAGCAGATGTTTCACTGTTTGAAGGTCCAATGAGACTGAAAGTCAAAGGCTGCCGCCATAGGATTGATAAAATATTGTCATTTTCTTGCTTACATCAGTTTCTTATTTACATCTGAGTAAATGACCAATTAGTATAGAGTCAATGGAACAAATATCCATAGTCATGAGGATATAGAAGGACCCCACTGAGCAGATGTTGGGAGGAGTAAAACGTTTTAAACTTTAGACAAGAAAGGTAAAATGCTTATGCAGTCATCTGTTTTGGTATTTGTGACACAAATGTCACAATGAGAACTCACAAAAGCAATAATGCTCATGTTATTTTATTAAGGTATACGTGCATAATTAAAATTACATGATCGGCAGTGATGTCATCAGCATGGCGACATAAGACATCCCCTGGAAAAGTGTCCCCTTAGAATCAGCTAATAAAAGGACAAATACCATTTGCTTGGAACTCTGGAGGATGATAGAGATTGGAAGACTCCACAAATGCTGGACTGGAGAAAAAGAATGATCCCAAGATCAGGTAGAGAACTTTTTCCTGGACCTGCCAGTCTGGACCCCTCCCCCTCACTTGGTCCCACGCAACTTGGGAGATGAACAGGGCAGGCCAGCCCGGGTCCCTCCTGCCATGGAGGTAGACTATAGAGCCGCTCACAAGCAGCGAGTAGGAACTCCACATATATCCAGGCACAGTGCCCCAAGTCCACAGAGAACCAGGGCAGAACAAAAGCAGCTGAGGGCCCCCAGGGGGAAATGAGAGGGGGGGGGCGGGGGGAGAGAGAGAGAGAGAGAGGCACTGTAGAGAACTTTTGGCAAGAGGTGCACAAACTCAATCCACAGTTTGTTTGGGGGACCACCTAAACACAAAACCTTTCTGAATGGACCCACCTTTCTGGATTGATCCTATCTGGGTCCCTGGGAGCATTATATCCTAATGAGGAAGAAACCAGAGGAAGAAAAGGCTCACAGAAAAAGAAAAGGTGGCTTACAGTCAGAGACTCCATGACCCTGGCTTCAATCACCTCTCACTATTAAGTTTGTGTGTGTGTGTGTGTATAAAAAACTTTTGTATTTTTACCATTTTTAAGTGTTAAATTCAGTGGAATTGGTTACATTCACAATGTTGAGCTACCATCACCACCCTCCATTACCAAAATTTTTCATCACCCCAAACAGAAACTCTATACCTGCTAAGCAATAACTCTTCCATTTCTTCCTCCACCCAATTCCTGGTAACTTCCAATCCACTTTTTGTCTCAATGAATTTTCTTTTTCTAGATGTTTCATAAAAGTGGAATCATACAATACGTGTAGTTGTGCATCTGGCTTATTTCTCTCAGCATAAAGATTTTAAGGTTTATCTACTTTTTAGCTTGCATCAGAACTTCATTCCTTGTTACAGTTGAACAATAAGCCATTTATGTTTGTACCACATTTTATATATCCATTCATCTGTTGATGAACACTTAGGTTATTTCCACCTCTTGACTGTTGGTATGTAAGTATCTGTTTGCCTCCCTTCTTTCAAAATTTTAAAGAAATATACTTTGAAGTGAAAAAGCTGAGTCACATGGTAATTCTGTTAAACTTTTTACAGAACTGCCAAATTGTTTTCTAAATTGCTACCCCATTTTACATTCCCACCAACAATGTACAAGTGTTCCAATCTCTCTGTATCTTCACAAAATCTTTTGTTTTTTTAATTAAAAGCCCACCTGGTGGGTTAGCACTTTTTCACTGAAGTTTTCATTTACATTTCCCTAATAACTACTAATATTGAGCATCTTTTCATGTGTTTATTGGCCATTTGTATATCTTCTTTGGAGAAATATCTATTCAAGTGTTTTGCACATTTCTAATTGGATTGTTATTTTGTTGTTGTTGGTTAGAGGTTTTTATATATTTTTGGTATTAAACCTTATAAAATAATTTCCAAATTTTTTTTCCATTCTAAAGGTTGTCTTTTTATGTTCTTGATAATGTCTTTAGATGCACAAAAATTTTTAACTTTGATGAAGCCTAATTTTCTATTTTTTTTCTTTTGTTGATCCTGCTTTTGGTGTCATATCTAAGAATCCATCACTAAACCCAAGGTCATGGAGATTTCCCCCTGTATTATCTTCCAAAAGATTTAAGCGTTTAGCTCTTGTATGTAGGACCTTATCCATTTTAATTTTTTGTATATAGTGTGAGTTAGGGGTACATCATTATATTACATGTAAGTGGATATCTGGTTTTCCCAACTTCGTTTGTTGAAGGTACTATTTTTTCCCCATTATATTGTCTTGGCACCTTTGTCAAAAATCAATTGGTCATATACATGTGGGTTTATTTCTGGACTCTCAATTGTACTCCATTAGTCTCTATATTCATTATTATGCAACAACCACACAGTTTTGATTACTATAGCTTTGTAATAAGTTTGGAAATTGGAAAATGTGTGACCTCCAACTTTGTACTTTTTCAAGATTGGTTTGCCTCTTCATGCCCCTTGTGATTCCATATGAATTTGAGATTGGCTTTTCCAGTTTTGCAAAAAAGTCTGCTGGAATTTTGATAGGGATTACATTGAATTTGTAAGTTTCACTGACACCTTAACAATATTAATTATTCCAGTCAGTGACTACATCTCTTCATTTATTTTGGTCTTAATTTCTTTCTACAATGTTTTGTAGTTTTTCACGTAAAAATCTTTATATCCTTGATTAAGTTTATTCTTATTTTATGTTACTATTGTAAATAGAAGTCAAACTCTTTGTTACAGAATTCCAGTATTTTCTGTTCCTCACATTAGCAAAATATGGAAAATATTACCTTCATTTGAAGATGGGTATAAACAATGATTTTGAGCTTTGATGTGTCACAGCACCAGTAGTGGAGTCTCTCACCTTACCCGTGGAGAGTCCATATAGTTATCACATAGTTTCTTAGTACATGACTCTTCTTTGTCCTCCAGTCAATAGGCTTTCTCACATTTGCTCTAAACTTGTAGATTGGTTTTGTCTTTCTAGAACTATTTTTGGTCATACCTCATTGATGGGCATGATCATATGAAAAGTTAAATCCAGTCATGTTGGATTCAAAGTAAAAACACTGAGGAGTTTTAAAGAAAACAACTTCCCAGAGTTGCCATATATCACTGCCAATCATTTTAAAGAGCAGTTGTGAATGGAACAGCAATAATACAAAGGCCCTTTGGGTGTCTATCACTATGAAATTGCATAAGGTAGTTTGTTTCAAGGTTTTAGTGCATGCTATTGTGAGGCCTCTGGCTGTAGTTTTCATCATGGAAAGTAGAATCCACCCTTAGTGTTGTTGCTGCACATCTCTGCAGTATGTGGTTAATTGAGCAGCAACAGGTCCAAGCAGATTGAAGAGGATCAGAGTTGCAGCAAGGGACCCCTTTTGAGAGGTGCCTATCTTTACTTCCCAGCAGTAAACTCTATTTCTTTAGCACAGGATCATAATATGTGGAGGACGGAGGACTAAGAACATCTCTAAGACACTATCTGTTTCATCACCTCATCATCTCATGCAAATTTACCTACAATGACAAGAATATTTATCTAACAATCATTTATTTTGTTTTATAGTATTTTAATGTTGTGCATCTGTGATCATCCCTGTCATCTAGCTCTGTGTCTTCAGATGACCCATGGGAACCAGGTTTCTCTACCTGTATGCACCAAATACACTGCAGTTCACATGGACAAAACCTCCCAACTTAGAAAGGAGGGCCTCTACAAGACTTGTAGTTCCTCTGCAAGACTTGTGTCATACCTGGAGCTTTTTGAAGTTTAAATACATACGGTAATGAATGTCATGTAGGACTGCCTCCAAAATTGCTCCTAGTGTGGTCAACTCAGGGTAAAAACCATTTAGGTATATAAGTATATAAGTCTCCCCTTGTCCACTGTTCAGTGACCCTCTTTATTACAGTACCCATAACCTATTTACAAGTTAGGAGCAAATAAGACTCTGGACTTTTCCATATGGGAGGTGTTCTCTGGGTTATAAATTGTACTCTGCTTGGCAGAAATAAATTATAAATTTTTAAAAAGGCTTAATCAATGTATTAATTTCTGAAGGCAATTAAAAAATACAAATTCTTTTGGGGAGAACTGTAACCTAGAGAAATGTCCCTAATAAAAAGAAGCAGTGTGAATTGTTGGTTGTATAATGATATTCTGCCTGGCAACATGACTGAATTTCTGCACTATGAATCACCTTGAACATTTAATGTTTTGTGAGATGTATCTCTAATTAATGCAAGTATATGGGGTCACCATGAGTTGATGTGATGCCTTATTAACTGGATAGACTGTTCATTTTCTATACTTCTAACTGATGGAATATTTAGGAAATTTCAGGTTTTAAAAGGGCAAGCTGTGTTTTTGTGAGAAAAAATAATAGAAGATTATTGATTGATTACCAAGATATTTTTGTGTTCTATATAAAAACATGGTTTGAATATTTATTTAAAGAAATGTTTGCTTTTCTTTATGGAAATGGAACTCAGACTTTCATAAATCATGGCCATATTAAATTGAAGACAGTGCTCTGTACATCCTGCCACCTGGTAGAATCTATTCCCCTTAAAGACCTTGCAAAGGATTCAAAAATAGCATTAAAATTTTCAAAGGAAAAAAAAAAAAAGAAAGAAAGAAAAGGAGGGGGACCAAACTGCTCTAAGACACAATGGGTCTCAGAATTGAGAAGTGGAAGGAAAAGGGGACACTGAGTGAGGGAGAGAATTTAAACAAATAATAGGATCTGGCGAGAAAATTCTGCACAAAAACAAACAGAAAAGAGCAAGATTCCTGAAGAACAGAAGAAAGGAAGCTTTCTCTTGGAGGTCGAACAGTTGCACAAAAAGTACAATCTTAAACACTGTACTGTATATCCAGGGCAAAAATTAGCTGAAGAAGAATTAAGAGGTGGCTCAGTGGTTGAACGCTGGCTTCCCACATATGAGGTCCATGGCTCAATCCCCAGCCCTGGGACTTCAAAAATAAATAAATAAATAAATAAATAAATAAGGACTAAGAAAATGTGAACACTTAAATATGGGTTACTCTTAAAGGCTCAGAATGAATTGGACGAAGAGTCAAAGAAGAGCCTTAACATAAAGCCACTTAATAATAAAACCCTAGACAGGAAGGAGAAACTGACCTTTAGAGTTAACACTCTGAAGTGTTAATCAAAATTATCAGATGCCCAGACATCAGTGAAAAATTATCAGCTGTGGCAGTTTTAAGTTATTTTATGAATCCCCAAAAGAGAAAGATTATATTTGTGAGCTAACCCATTACGGTGGGTGTGAGACCCTTTCAACTGGACTAGTTCAGTGAGAGGCATGATTCAGGTTGAGTCTCTGCTTTCTTGCTGGGTCTGATAAAAAAGAAAATTTTCCAACTCTTATGAAAGACATAAATATACATGTCCAAGAAGCACAACATACTCCAAATAGAATAAACCCTAATATACCTACTCCGAGACACATACTAATCAGAACGTCAAATGCCAAGGATAAAGAGAGAATTCTGAAAGCAGCAAGAGAAAATTGATTTGTCACATACAAGGAATCCTCAATAAGACTAAGTGCTGACTTCTCATCAGAAACCGCAGAAATGATAAGGCAGTAGTGTGATGTATTTAAGGTACTGAAAGAGAAAAACTTCTAGCCAAAAACTTTTTATCTGGCAAAACTGTCCTTCAAAAATGAAGGAGAGTTTAAAATATTCACAGATAAACAGAAACTAAGAGTTTGTCAACAAAAGACCTGCCCTGCAAGAATTACTAATGGGAGTTCTGTAGGTTGAAAGGCAAAGACAGGAGGGAGTGCTTAGAGTAGTGTGAAGAAATGAAGTTCTTCAGTAAAGGTAACTAAAAGGGTAAATGCAAAACCCAATAGCTCTGTATCATCAATATATAGCTCTACTCTTTAATTCCTATAAGAATCAGAACACAATTGAACAAGAAAAAGTCATACTTCCTTATAATGGGCACACACAATATAAAGAGGAAATGTGGGACAAAAACAACATAAAGAGGGGAAACAGAGGGATATGGGAGCAGAAACCATGTATGCTATTAAACTTAAGTTGGTATCTTCTCAAATTAGTAGGTTATAGATGTAGGTTGTGCAATACAAACTCCAGAGAAACCAAAAAGAAAATGTTTTAAAAATACAGAGAAAACAAAAATGAGAAACGGTTCAGTCAGACATATCACAAAAGATCAACGACACAGAAAAGGAGGTTGCAATAAAGAGAAAGAGGGACAAAAAAATATATGACACACAAAAACCAAAGGACAAAATGGCTGAACTAAGATTTAGCTTTACAGTAACAGCAATGAATGTTAATTGATTAAACTCCCCAATCAAAAGACACAGATGGCAGAATGGATAAAAAAAGCATGATCTGGCAGCCTCTTGTGTTTACACTTCAGGATGGCCTGCACTGTGGAACCACTGGCAAAGAATATCTTTAAAGGAATATAAGTAGCCGAAGTTATAAGCATTTTTGAAGCTTATTTTTTGTTTAATAAAATGAACACAAGCAAAGCTTTCAGGCAAACAATGAACAAGAAATATCCCTTCATCTTAGACGATTATTACAAATCCATTGAACATTCAGGAAGATCAAGAAAATTGGTTGAACAACAAAAATTAGGAACAGTCATCACATTCAGCTTTCCATCTAAACTGTTTAAGACCTTTGGAGGGGAAGAGAAGACAGACAGCTCACCACACTGCAGCCTATCGGCAGTCCCAAAGAGCACCCTACTGAATAACAGGAACTCTTGGCTTGCCAAGGCCTGCAGCTTGTTTCCTACTGTCTGGAAACAAATCCTCTGTTTGTTTATTTTCTTCTGTATCATTATTTATTGTCCAATATTAATAGTTTACAAAGTAAATACCAGAAAGGATACAAATGCTCTAAAGATTTTTTCCCCCTTGAACAAACTTACTGGTGAAAGAATAGAAACCGATACTATCAATATCAGAAATAATTAAAATGTCTATAAAGTATATAACGTTGCTTAGCAAACTCACACATTATAAAAATAGCCTGCCTCCCTAAAACAAATTAACGTGACATTTAAAAGGCTGTAGTCTAAGTGCTTTTAAGTCCTACATGCTGCCCAGCTTGGGAGATGAGAAACCATTCTTTCCAGGTTTGTAAGGTGCTATATAAAAAGGTCTTCCAAAAATATTTACATCCTCAGAAATTCTAAGTCAAGGGTATTTTGAAACTTCAATAAAAAATTCAAGATATTTGCTTGCATTATCTTTTTTTTAATAAAGCAGTTTTATTGAGATATATTCACATACCATATGATCTATCCAAAGTGTGTGGCTTTTAGTATAATCACAATGTTGTGCATTCAGCACCACAAAAAATTTTAGAACCTTTTCATTACTCCAAAAAGAAAAACTCCACACCCCTTAGCATGCCTTCCCCGGCCCCACATTATTACTAATCTAATTACATCTTTATAAATTGATTTATAGTTACGTTTTATATAAATGGAATCATACAATATGCTATACGCAATATATTTAGTTCATAGTAGTGCAATCATACAATATTTGTCCTTTTTTGTCTGGATTACTTGCATTATCTTTGTTAGCTGTGGCATTTATGACAGTGTTATCAAACTTGGATCCATATTTTCATCCAATAGGTGGCCAAACTTAAAAACAAAAAACAAATTTATTAGAAAACTTTAAACATGTAGGACAGTTAACTTCTTAAAGAAGTAAGTTAACCTTAATTCTTCAGCAGATACAAAGAGGCTGGAGTCATTGAGATTTCTTTTCTTTTTCTGCCTTGGTCCTGAAAAAAAAAGTATAACATTATTCAGTTGTAAATTCAATGATTTATGGAAAAATGTAAATCTTTCAACATGGCTTTGTTTTAAAAAATTCTATTTGGCTTAAACCCCAGAATTGCAATTATCTTCTAGCCGCATTAGATAGCTGGCATTTAGACAGAAATATAATTTGTTTGTGTTAGTATATAATATTTTTTTAGTTAATATCCTAATAAAACTGTTCAGATGACCAAAGCATCTTCTTGGCTTTCAGATTTGGCCACTGATCAAGGGTTACTCTGAAGTGAAATACCATAGTATCAGGCAAGATAAAAATTCCAACTTTTCATGGACAGGTTTGGGAATATTTAAGGCAAAATGTAAACTCCAATTAAATTAGATGTGTCATTCTGCGGAGTAGCTGTGAAAAAACTGATTGAAGCTATGTTTATTATGTTATAAATGAAGTTTTGGTTATACTACTCAAAATAAAGTCATTCTCCTTAAAAACAAAAAACAAAAAACTCCCCTATAAGTTTGACTACATAAACTTTCACAGATATAGACAAAATAGTAAAATGTCTATAACACTTAATAATTTTAATTTACACATTTTAAACCAGATTATCTAAAAATATATTAACTTAGAGATAGTACTTTTCTCCATTCGCACTTTTCCTGAAACAGTATTATTCAAACTCTTGGCATCTTTGACATCAGTGTCTCTGGTACTACTAAAGCCACTTTTTTTGTTTCAGATCTCTTTTTTTAAAACAGCTTTACTAAGGATACCATAACTGATCTAAATGCATAATTCAGTAAGTTTTAGGAAATTTACCAAGTTCTTCAACCACACAATTCAACTTTAGAACATTTCCATCACCACAAAAACATTGCTTTGTCCATCTGCAGTCACCACCTGCACCAGCTAACCATTAATCTACTTCATTTTTTATAGAATTGCCTTTTGTGGATATTTCACTTAAAAGGAATCATATAATATGTGGTCTTTTGCACTGGCATGTTGTATCATGTAGCATTACTTTATTCCTTTTTTTCTGGCTGAACCACTGTAAAAATTATACCACATTTTGTTTATCTAGTCACGAGTTAATGGATATTTGGGTTGTTTCCCCTTTTTGGCTATTATGCATAATGCTGCTATGAACAATCATGTACCATTCTTTGGACATATCAGAGCCACTTAAAAAAAAAAAAAA